>FLSR01001113.1:0-23819 GCA_900092035.1 Leuciscus waleckii
TTGGATCGCGAACTGTAGGCAACGATCCACACTTGAGGATTAACTTTGACCTCGTTCACTAAACAGTCAGTCATAAAATGAATCTCGTATTTAGGAAGTTTAAGTGGCACCTTTTCTTCATAAATAAAATCCATCCGCTGCGTTTTCAGTGGCTCTGATGTCAGTGAAGACTAGTATGTCCATTCTTACATCCCACAACAGAACACCTACACTTCTTAGGGGACATTACCGGCTGTCGTTCAAACAATGGAGGATGGTGTGTACAGATAACCGAGGGCGGGGTCTATGCCAAAACCAGATGTCAATCAAATCACGTCGGTGGGGCTTAGCGCATTTCTACATCACAGTGCGGGCAATCTAGAACAGGGCGTTCGAGACAGTGCTTTTGATTTATTGAGATAGTAAAAAAACTACTGGGTGGATTTTTATCATTCTAGGGTGGTTTTGCTCACACACTGCCAACACACATTTATGTTCAAACACCATGTAAAAGTGAATTTTGCATAATATGTGCCCTTTAAAGTTTGTGCAGGATGCAGATATTGATGCTGGCTGACAGGGCACACACCTCAGTGAAGCAGGGCCAGAGCAGGTAAATATCACAGGTATACACAAGGATGAACAAGGATACACAAGGATACTGTCAGGGATCAGCCAGGCTCCATCACCACACAATCACAGAGATCCCTGTCACCTGAGTACTAATCACCCGCACGTCATCTGATCATCAGCACAGTCAGCACAAAAGCACTCACCTCACACAGTCACATTTTCTGGTCTCTTTTGAGTAAGGACTCACTTCCCTGTTACTCTTACCTTCCTACGATTGATGTTTAGTGTGATCGTTTACCGTCCTGTTTCTCCAAAGTCTCCATCGTCTTACTGGTTCCTGTCATCACTCTTACCTCTCTCCGTCCCACTGTACTCCAGCGATCTCTCACCACAGCATCCACGACCTCCATCATCTGCAACAGAACCACATACTGTCAGTATATCTCACCATCATTATTCAGAGACATTGTCCATTATCGTCACCCACTGATGCTCACCGCTACTTGTTTCAATAAACCTTTTCTTACCAGTATAATTTTGTCTTGAGTCTCTGTTCCATAATGGATACACAAGGATATTGGTGATGTTACATTTGACACTGAAGCTTCAAAGCGTGTATCGAGTATGCAGCGCAATTTTTCATTAGGCTCCATGCCGGATTGTGCCAAAATAATGGTCCAGATAACTAGTAGTTCTTGAAGATTGTCTTTTTTTTACTCAGAACATGGTCATAAAATGCATCACTAATTACTCAAGTACCTAGTCACTCTTCAAGGACTACTAGTGATCTGGACCATAATTTAATACACCCAGACAGTTCATTTAGGCTAATTCAAGTGTTTTATGCAAAGAATAAAATTGTCAATCACACTGATTGTTGTTAGAATTTTAATTATATTAAAATTATATATTATATTATTAATTTAATAAAAGGGCGCTTTTAAAGGCCAGTGAAAGCATAGGCTACTGCCAGTTAAGTCCTATTCGGACGCTAATATTGTTTCTCATGGGCTTGTATGGTATTTTAAACATTTATAGGGGTGAGTCGGTGATTTTAGTGCCGTCCGAATCCATAATATCAGTGTTTTTTCTCACCCAACCCGTCAGGGATTCTGCATTCCGGATGAGGGTGGGGAGAGCGTTCCACCAGCATGGAACTGTGAATGAGAATGTCTGGAAAGTGATTTTGTGGCTTTCTGTGATGGAACCACGAGACGTCGCTCGTTGACCGAGCGTAGGTGTCTGGTAGGGATGTAGACTTAACCCCTTGCTACAGAGGCGTGCGACCTCTGACATATATAGCAATTGCTAAATGAATAAATGTAAATGTATTATATTATTAATTTAATAAAAGAGTGCTTTTAAAGGCCAGTGAAAGCATAGGCTACTGTCAGTTAAGTTCTGTTCGGACGCTAATATTGTTTCTCATGGGCTCGTCCGGTATTTTAAACATTTACAGGGGTAAGTCGGTGATTTTAGTGCCGTCCGAATCCATAAATCAGTGTTTTTTCTCACCCAACCCACGTAAAAATCCCTGGCCAAATTAGTACCTACTGTTTTTTTACAGGTCGTGTGCTAATTTAATTGCCGTCTGAATCCACATCTCTGAGTTTACAAGAAGAGATTCAAAATTCACTGTTTAAATCCTTTTTTATCACTGCCGAGCACCGTACATAAGATGTAAACTTTTATTACTGAAATGCTGGAAAGTATTTACAAGAACAATATTTCATCGCAGCTCCACCTCAGCGAACAAAAATGGGAAAGAGATGAAAGCACGTAAAAATTTTGAAATGGTTATTGTGGCAGCAATATATGATACAATTTAAAAATATGTAGGCAATGCATAAGGCTATTATAAGGCAAGGCAATAGGCTATTATAGTTTGGATTATTTTTTTTTATAATATCCAATAGTCCTAATAAATGTAATTTCAACTATTTCTGAAGTGCTTCTTTTATAAAGAACACCGCTTTCTCACATAAACAGTCTCTGCACAAGAGAATAATTGATTCTCGAGCCATCGATATCAGCAGATTCAGCTCCATCACCACGGACAGCACCGGGTAACGTCGCACGTAAGAAGGTATATCTTAAGCAGCTTTCTAAGGTATAGTTCGGGGAACACGACTAGAAATGGTATACCTTTAGTTAAGTTATACCTTACAAGTCTTCGTAGCGCGCTAAGAGACACGTTATCGGGAAACCGGGCCTAGATTACTAGTAGTTCCTGCATAGTGATTAGGTAACACTTGAGTAATTAGTGATGCGTTTTAGTGATGCGTCTATATTCAGAGTAAAAAATATGACTGATTACATCTCAGACACACGATAATGTTCTTTATAATTTTTCAGTTAGTTAATAGTTCTTAATGAGGCTAATCTCATTCAGTAATTGATTACCTAATAAGGAACTATCTCCTAAATTTGATATTACTTACTGATTAGTTAAGCTTGTTTCTATTTTAGTTAATAGTGGTAGCTGAAGTGTTAATGTAGAACTAATCATTAGTCCTGCATCCTTCCTGCATAGTTACTTATTAATTACAGACCATTATTCTAAAGTGTTACCTGAGTGGTTAGTTATATTCTATGTCATTCAGTTCTAATATATGTCATTTTTAATCAGTCGTCTTGCAGACATTTTTATCCAAAGTGACATCACGCAAATAAAACCTGTTACTACTTTATGTTATTCGTATAGGGAAATGAGTACCACCTGTATAGCAGTTGGCTGTATGACAGACCTATGATCTCCACATGAGCACAGCAGTGAAAGAATTTATACAAACAGTTCCTCATTGTTACTAATTTAAGGATATATGAAACCCTTTTAAGCGCAGTTTAAGTTTAAATTTGTTTAAGGTTCGTGGTTCATTGGCAAACAGATGTTGCAGGACCCACATGATTAATACTAATTGTTCCAGATGAAGAATAGTCTAAATAAATTAAATGAATAATTCATTAAATTAATTACACTCTTTGATAGACATCAATTCACATTTCGAAAGGTTCAAGACTAAGCCTGAAGCTTTGGAGAATTGCTGGATATACTCTAGTGCTAACAGAACTTGGTTAGCATGATGCAAAAAAAGTGTGGTATCATGACTGATGAGTATCTGTTTGTCAGCAATAGAGATACCACGAAGACCACTATTAGAAATATAAGATGCAAATATCTGGGAAACAAATAGGGGGATATTGGACATCCTTGCTAATACCACGTGACAAATAAAACCTAGGAGAAGTACCGTCTTTTAATTTGATTGTACTATTACAATTGTAATAAAGAGTTCTTACCGCCTTACAAAAATATTCACCAAAACCAAACTTTTGCACCGATTTAAAATAAAAAAAATGATGCTCTACTGAATCAAAAGCTTTATAAAAATCCAGGAAAAGAATAAAACTGTTATGTTCCACCAAATTGCTATAATCAAATACATCTAAAACTAATCTAATGTTATTCATTATGTGTCGGTCTCTCATAAATCTCATGAGTCTCATCTATAACGCTATCCAAACATTCTTTAAGTCTTTTGCTAATATTATGGCAAAATTATATAATTGTTGTTAAGGAGTGTGATGGGCCGCCAATTGTCCAAATTAGTAAGATCTTTCTTTGGTTTAGGAATTAGTGTGATGATACCCTGCGTTAACGTAGGAGGTAAAGCTTCTTTATCAATACTCTCTTTAAAAACATTTGTTAAAAAAGGAGAAAGTTCATTAGCAAATAATTTGTACAGCTCAGCTGTAAGTCCATCACATCCTGGGGATTTATTGTTTTTCAAGCTCTTAATTGCGCTTAGTACTTCCTCATGAGTAACAATTCCATCACAACACATTCTATCACTTTCAGAGATAGCTTTAACATTAATAACTGAATCCAGAAACAAAGTCGATATCTGCTCTGCACATTTTTAACTATAAAGATTTTTATAAAAATTGGCACTGAAAATGGCTATATCATTTGGATCTTTTACAATTGTGCCATTAACACAAAATTTCTCAATTGTTGAAAGGGTAAAATTTCATTTTTCAAGCTTAAATACTGGCGTTTTGATACTTAATATCCTTGTTTTACTGTTTGTTTTGTTTGGTTCTACGTTACTTTGCTTTTATTTATTTTATTTTTCTTTACTATGTCCAGCACTTTGGTTAGCTCTGCTATTTTGAAATGTGCTTTATAAATAAAATGTACTTACTTACTTACTTACTTAAATATGCAGAATTGATTCTCCTTCTTCAAGCCATCTTTTCCTGGATCTTATATAAGCACCCCCAGCCTTTGATAAATATAAATCATCTAATTTAGTTTGAAAAGCTGCAAGTTCAGATTTCTCCTCCAAAGACAGACAACTAAAGTTACGGGTTTGAGACAATTTCATGATCAAGAACTCTTCTCTTTTTGGATAAGAATGCTCCAACTTTCCTTAAATAAACTCCAATCTCAAATTTTAGAAGTTCCCAATTGGTACAAAAAGAATTTTGAATTGTGGCTGCTTTCCAATAGTTAGCAATTAATTCTTTAATTTGATCATTTACATCTGGTAATTCTAAGAGGAACTGTTAAGTTTCCACAAAGAGGCTTTGCTATGGCCTGGAGCATAATCTGCTGTTAAAGGGGTATCAATAAAGATAGTTTTATGGTCGGTCAAAGGGGTATATTGAATGCCAACTTTTGAATCAAAATTGGACATACATTTTGATATGAGCCAATAATCAATTTGAGATTGCCTAGATCCATTTTTGTTGGCCCAGGTAAATGTCCACCAATTCAAACTTATTTATTAGTCCTAACAGTGCAGGGCTAAGACACGCAGTCCCCTTTGGCGAATATCTATCCAAATAATTATTAATAGATATATTAAAGTCTCCTCCTAGTATGAAAAAAACATTAGGGAATTTATTCGACCAATGTGTGAGTTTCTCATCTAACTTGTCAAAGAAACATTTATTATCCTGAGAAGTATTGTACCCATATATATTTCCCAGAATTATTGTTTGTTGGTTAAGTGAAATCACTAATAAATTAAAGTGGCCCAAACTATCTGACTCTGATCCTATAATATATCCCCCTCAAATGTATTTCTCAAAATGCTAACTACAGCAGAGTGTTCAGTGCCATGTGAACTCCAAATATCATTACCCCAGTGAGATTTCCACAATTTGTAATCATCTTTAGTAGAGTGACACTCCTGAAGGAAACAAAAATCTGACTTTTGTGTTTTTTAGCAAACAAAAAAAGAGCTTTCCTTTGACACTATCCCTGAGCCCTCTGGCGTTAAAAGATACTAATGACAATGACATAAACAACGAACAATATGAAAGAGAAAATAGATCAAAGTAAGTAACTGAATGAACCAAAAGAGTACACCCGTTCAACTCACTTTCCTGAAAAAGTGCAAAAAAAAACTTAAAAAAAATGCCACAAAAAATGCCCACCCGGTACTAAAGTGTTCATATTTAAGTTCAGAAAATAACAAAGATTAAATTTTAAATTCCTGTTTTCAAGTAGTAACCATTTCAAAGCATAAAGTAAAAAAGATAAATAACAAATTAAACCAAGATTTAATCAAAAGCCTTCAATTAAATAATATGCATCTATATTTATAAAGGAGGCTATAGCTATTGATATGAAGTAGTCTATGCTTAATACCATGAAGATATTATGTATTTCTAGGGCAAAAATAAACCCCATGTTATGGATCTGTGAAGGAGGACTCAAATGCAGGATGACAATTAACAGCTTTATTGACAAACAGATGACACGACGAGGTGGGAGAAGGTAGCAATCCAAACAATAGGTAGAGATGAGACAATGACAACAGCAGCGCAGCAGATGTAATGAGGTGTCCGTAGGCTGGAGTGTAGATATGGCAGAACAGAGTGAGACCAGAGGTAACCAGCTAAAGCCAGACAGGAACTTCTTACAGCTTGGCGCTCAGGTATCTCAGGCTCAGAACAGGACTGCTTGCTGGACAGGACTGGAACAGGGAAACAAGACAGAGCCAATGGCAGTAACCAGAGCACTAACAAACTTCTACAACAAAACACTAACGATTTAAGAGGAACGATACTGAGACACAGTAGTACTCTGAGGTACAACATTTAACAAACTGGCAAACACAAGAGGGAAAGAGCAAACATATAAAGGGAGCTAAGAACATGAGGAACAGGTGAGCACACTCAGACAAACAAGGACTTAACGAGGAGACAGGTGCTAACACTCAAACCAAGGACTCAACTAAACAGGGGGCGTGGTACCGGGAAACAAGGAGGAAGGGACAGAGGAGCACATGGCAAACACAAAGACACAGCCATGTCATTAAGCACAACATAAACATAGAAACATTAAACAGAGACAAGACAGACAACGCTGCCAGGGCAGAACCCTGACACCCCATTTGACTTTAAGCTTCCATTCCTCTTCAAAAAATAAATAAATAAATGAATGAAACGTAACACGGATCCTATGCAGATCGTACGCTAATCACTGAAAAAACGGTTGCATATGAATAAACGGTACTACTAAGTAGGCCTGTTGGCTATATCTGAGAGGCGGTATTAACATTAAGTGACATGCATCTGACGCACAGAAGCCAATGGCACATGTCACTATGCGTATTGGCACATCCGGTGGCACATCCGGTCTTCATTGGCATTTGCCAGTGGATAGTAGCATGTGTCACTGACATTATTGGCATATGCCAGTGGTGGATAGTGGCATGTGTCACTGACATTATTGGCATGTGTCACTGACATCGCGACACACTGACACCTGACACCGAGTCGCGGAACAGTGTTGCGACACCTCCAGTAGTGACTGACAGATTAATCGAACACCTGTAGCCTGACGTAATCGTGGCACAAAATCCTAAATAAATAGCCTAATTTTGTGATATTTAAAATATCAATTAAACGAATAAAGTGCATTCATATTTTTTCAAACGTGTTATTTGAGTCATGTCTGTATTTGATTGGCATGAGCCAGTGAATGTTTACCAGTGCTACTTTATGTTGTTTATCTAGCAAAGTCACAAACTGACCATTCTAGGAAAGACACGAAATAAATCTATCATGGGTCACTACGAATAACGTATTAACAGTCGCGCCCGTTACTTTTTGATGCTGCACAGACGCACGCCAGTAGGTGTCAGTATAAGTGAGTGTAACACTGGCCAGCGCAAGATTCTCATCTGTGGCTTTATTAATATTTCAAGTCCTTCCAAAAAGTGTAAAAGCTATGTTAGGCTATGTAGGCCTATCTGAAAAGAGTATTCCGAGCTACTAGCAATATTCTTTATTTATACAAGTGCAAAAAAAGTGCTCAGTGCATTTTAAAAATTCAACAAACGTTCGGTCATGCAGGACCTTCCAGTACCTTTTAATTTTCAAAAAAAAAAAAATGATGGAATTATTCAATAAATAAAATACATTTTTGTTGTACAAATTAACTATGTGCATATGTTACATAATCTACATTATACTCCGGCAGACAGCTGCAGGTGTCACTACTGAAGGAGGTGCCACAACATAAAGAGACATGTCAGTTTTAGTGACACAGGCCAACTGGCATGTACCAGTGGATATTGGCATGTGTCACAAACGTAAGATGTGCCAAAAAATATGAATGCACTTTAATTCGTTTAATTTATATTTTAAATATCACAAAATGAGGCTATTTATTTAGGATTTTGTGCCACAATTACGTCAGTAGGCTACAGGTGTTCGATTAATCTGTCAGTCACTACTGGAGGTGTCGCAACACGGTGACATGTTCCGCGACTCGGTGTCAGGTGTCAGTGTCAGTGTGTCGCGATGTCAGTGACACATGCCACTATCCACCACTGGCACATGCCAATAATGTCAGTGACACATGCCACTATCCACTGGCACATGCCAATGAAGACCGGATGTGCCACCGGATGTGCCAATACGCATAGTGACATGTGCCATTGGCTTCTGTGCGTCAGATGCCATGTCACTTAATGTTAAAACTGCTACTGGTATATCTTTAGCGGTCAGTCTTTTACCCTCAATGACAGTGAAGGGACCGTGAAAGCCAGCCCTCTTCCCTTCCCTCCTCGCCTTCTCTACTGTCGGCCACAGAAGAGTCATTGCATCCTTGTCTTTCTGAGAGAGATCCTCGAAGACCTTAATCTTCTTCTCCCTGAGCAAGTCGGAGGTTTTGGCGTCTTTCCAAACTGTGTCCCGCTGGGAACGCGATGAGAACAGGACAATTATGCGACGGGAGGATTTATCCGCAACAGAACGAGGCCCCAGTCGATGAGCGTGTCAATTCCGAAGTGCAGATCAGCAGCGATGCTTGGGGAAACCTGGCTAAAGAGGTCGATGATCATCTGCTTCACGTTCTCTCCTGATTTCTCCGGAATAGCAGATTCCACCTTCTCTTGTAAGCATCCAAATCGTTACATCTATCACGAAGTTCGACGTTTTCTTTCTCCAGTTTTCCGATTTTCCTTTGCATTTCATCAGATTTTTCATTCAAACACTTTACCTGTTCACCGTGAAATTTGAGAGAGCTGATTATCTGTTTCATAGAGTTCGAGTTCTCAATCACCGTCTTTTCAACTCCTTGAATTCGGCGCAAAGTTTCTTTGTGCAGGCCTCCATTCTCTGCATGAATCTCATTAGCATAGTATCACTCACTCACCACTGGACTATCAGAACTCGGTTAGCTTTTTTTGGCAGGATTGGGTTCAGGTGTATCGGGTAAAGGCACGAAACCATCAGACTGTCCAACAACTGTCTCCATATCAGTGCTTAGAGTTCTCCTTGCATAACTGTGCATAGCAAGATGAGTTTCTTCTTTTTCATTCTCAATTCAGTGCAGCAGTTGTAGCAAAAGCACATGCTAGCACGTTGATAACTAACTATAGCTTGAAAAAAAAAGTGTGTCTGCAGAGCTTAACAAAAAAAAATGTACAAAGAAAAAAAGGCTGTTAGAGTGCGGCTATTCGAAAAAATTTCTGACCATGACTAAAGTAAAACTTAAATTTAAAGTAAAAGTAAAATTTGAGCAAAAGTTTTTAAGAGCTACAGCAAAACCGTCTTCTCACGACACCATCTTGGCCTCGCCCCCGTATGTGCAGATGGGAGTTTTACTTACTCAAACATGTTCTGAGGGCAGAAAGAAAAATGATTGGTTTACAGCTTCAACCAATGAAACTGAAGCAAGGGCGGGGTCAAGACGTTTGAACTTGAGGTGCGGAGGGATTGAGGAATAATCGAAAAACAAGACAGATGTTCATGGGAGAACGCATTTATTACAAGGTACTGTAAGTGAATTTACTTTATATTTTGTTAAAATTCAACATTCTCTAACGTTTACTGAGATAATTAGCGAACATTAAAATGCACAGAACTAAAAATCATCGTCTAAATATCGTATTATATGCATTTTGATTCGACTGTTTCATCAGTCGACCACAACAAATCTGATTATGGGGTAACTATGGGGTAACTGGTGTAAAAGTCTTGTCTTATATGTTGTAAGTGTGCGTGCAACACCCTACGTGAAAAGTGCGTTTGAAATGAGAAGCACGTGATCTGTTTGTCTTGTCTTATATGTTGTAAGTGTGCGTGCAACACCCTACGTGAAAAGTGCGTTTGAAATGAGAAGCACGTGATCTGTTTGTCTTGTCTTATATGTTGTAAGTGTGCGTGCAACACCCTACGTGAAAAGTGCGTTTGAAATGAGAAGCACGTGATCTGTTTGTCTTGTCTTATATGTTGTAAGTGTGCGTGCAACACCCTACGTGAAAAGTGCGTTTGAAATGAGAAGCACGTGATCTGTTTGTCTTGTCTTATATGTTGTAAGTGTGCGTGCAACACCCTACGTGAAAAGTGCGTTTGAAATGAGAAGCACGTGATCTGTTTGTCTTGTCTTATATGTTGTAAGTGTGCGTGCAACACCCTACGTGAAAAGTGCGTTTGAAATGAGAAGCACGTGATCTGTTTGTCTTGTCTTATATGTTGTAAGTGTGCGTGCAACACCCTACGTGAAAAGTGCGTTTGAAATGAGAAGCACGTGATCTGTTTGTCTTGTCTTATATGTTGTAAGTGTGCGTGCAACACCCTACGTGAAAAGTGCGTTTGAAATGAGAAGCACGTGATCTGTTTGTCTTGTCTTATATGTTGTAAGTGTGCGTGCAACACCCTACGTGAAAAGTGCGTTTGAAATGAGAAGCACGTGATCTGTTTGTCTTGTCTTATATGTTGTAAGTGTGCGTGCAACACCCTACGTGAAAAGTGCGTTTGAAATGAGAAGCACGTGATCTGTTTGTCTTGTCTTATATGTTGTAAGTGTGCGTGCAACACCCTACGTGAAAAGTGCGTTTGAAATGAGAAGCACGTGATCTGTTTGTCCTGTCTTATATGTTGTAAGTGTGCGTGCAACGCCCTACGTGAAAAGTGTGTTTGAAATGTAAGCACGTGATTGTTTGTCTGCTCTGCTTTATCTGAGGAGACAAGTGTTTTTGTTTGTGTATAAATGATTTTTCATCTTAAGTAGAAGGAGAGAAATCATTTCTGTTTTATGTGAGGAGAAAAGTGTTTTTTGTCTTGTTTTATGTGAGGAGAAAGGTGTTTTTTTGTTTGTAGCCTATGTCTAAAGGATCTTAAATAGAAGGAGAGAAATCGTTTTGGAGAAAATTAGCATTGGTAATAGTAATGATACCTTTATAACATAATAAAATATAATTTGTTTTTTCTAAAAAACCCAAAGTGCTAGAAATTAAAAGTTAGAAAATTATATAGCCGTTTTGAGCAGAATTGATAGAAAGGACGGAGACGCAGAGACAAAGTGTTTTTAACTGAGCTCTGTGCTCTGCATAAAAGAAAGATTACAGTTGAGCCACTGTCCCGAAATTGTTACAATTGTATTTAAGTGACCTTGGCACAGCTCAGTGAGAAAATTAGGCTGAGAAAGCTGAGACAAAGGCACATAAAATAAAAACTCTCACAAAAATAATTTATTGAATCAGTGTTATTAAAAGTTTAATGGATGATAAAACAAAAATTGATGAGAGGAAAATAAAAAAAACAAGGTATCAAAGAACAAAGAATATTCCCCGAAATTGGCTTTGTCGGCTGTTTGGCCATTCTCCGAACTGTAATCGATGTGATCCGAATATGGAAACACAGCCCATATTGTCAAAAGTTTGATTGATTGACTTTATCTTTTTATTTGTTACAAGAAAAATAGGGAAATAAGTGTGTGAGAGCAGCGCTGTGTGAGTGTGGGAGAGCGACTTTGTGTGTGTATGTGTGTGGCCTAGAAGTGGGTGTGAGAGTGGTTTTGCGTGTGAGAGCAGCTCTGTGTGTCTGTGTGACTCTGAGTATGTGTGTGCTTCAGAGCGACTCTGCGTGGGTGTGAGTGACTCTGTGCACGGATGTGTGACAGTGTGTATGAAATCCCGGGTGTATGAGTGTGCGTTATAACGTACTCGGTTACTAACGTAACCTCGGTTCTCTCTAGAAGAGGGAACGAGTACTGCGTTTTTGTAAAAACGCTACGGGAAAAGTCTCTTTTCACGAAATACTGAAGCAAAAAATTATCCTTAATTTTCATATATGTAAAACGCGTTGCGGCAGTGCTAGCTATGGCGAGACGGCTCGATCGCTCATTGGCTGCTCTGCAGCAACTGCATAAGCCTATCGAGCGAGGCCTGAGGTGACGTCAGGCCAATGAGGACGCTCCGCGCCCTCCTAGCCATTTCCCGCCGAAACGGGTGTGGCTAGCCACTATATAAGGAGCTCGAGAAGGCTGATTCACTTGATTTTCATCGCCGAAGCGAACCAGAGTGAACCGTACGCACGGCAGAGAACGCAGTACTCGTTCCCTCTGCTAGAGAGAACCGAGGTTACGTTAGTAACCGAGTACGTTCTCTTACGAGAGATACTCTCGTACTGCGTAGAATACGCTAGGGGAACCTACTGTAAAACGCCGTGCGTGCTGGGATAAAGACACCTAGACTCAAGGGCGACAGCCCGGAGTTCATACAGTACATAATCACCCAGGGGACTCACAGCGAATCCTGGAAGAGAGGGGGGTTAGCCACTATCTTCCTTATAGCAGCATAGAGCAAGGATTGCAATACTCAATAGCTGCATAGTAACAGAAAAAAACACAAATGTCAGAGCATGTCAGAACACCTCCAGGGCCCAGAAAACAGCTCAGACCTCAGAGGGTTAAAAACTTGTCTGGGAAGTGGGAAAGGAGGACCAGAAGGTTAAACACTAAATGGCCGGCAGAGGGAACATTTGATTTGGCTATGTGCAGGGAAATGGGAGCACTAATAAAGAATCACAAAGCCCAAGATAGAAGTAAAAAAAGAGTAGAGAAGAGAGAAAAAGAGCAGGAAGTGTTGAATCTTTTTAGAGACATGGGGATAAAATTAATTAAGGGAATTAGGGAGAGATAGAAAATAAAAGTGATACAATGCCAACCCCACCCCCTTACCTACCCCCGTATGATTCAACTGATAAACAACTGCCACTAGTGAACGCAACTTTAACAGTTCAAGGTAAAGTGGATTTTGAAGACGAGCCAAGTGATGAAGCAAGAAGGGAGGGAGGAGAGGATGACAACAGAAAAGTGAGCCCTGGCCACAGAGAAAGAAAAACTACAGACTTCTTTGAAGTTTCAAAGCAAGACACACTGAATTATGGGGGAAGAGACAGCAACCTAAGCATGAAACATCTGACCAGGGTAACCCCAGACCCCACCCTCTCCAATCCTTATCATCATGCAAGTAAAGCCCTGCAATAACTTGAAGAGAGACTGCAGAAGGAGATGGAGGCTGACTCTCAGCAGTCCGAGCCTGAACAGGATGAAATAGAAAGAGACATACTCATCACTAAAGAACAAATCCAAAGAGAGACTGAATCCATGCGAAAAGCCTTAGAAGAAACCATGCGAAGAGACATCGGAGACTTCAGGATTACACAAGGAACAGACACCACTCAGCCAGCCTTAACAAAGAATACAAGAATGTGTCAGGGACCCTGCTCTTGGAAGCACTCCCTCAAAGCAAACCACACTGGATAAGAGGGGACAATTTGAGAAGAAGGTCAATGAGTGGAACAAACCTGCATGAAAACGGAAGAGACCAACTGAGAGAGGAACAAAAACAATGCCCTATCCTGATTAAAGGACATCAAGGACAGTATGTGCCGTGGGCGGGACAAGATCTGGACGGACTGATAGCACGCCTCCCTGACATACACGAAGGGGCGGGCAAATGGATTCGACTACTGGAAGAAGAGACAATGGGCAAGATACTGGCCATCGGAGACATCAAAGCCTTGTTGGCGAAGTGTGTGGGAGGTGCAAGAACGAATGAAATCCTGGATGACTCAGGACTTAACCAAGCAATTGACTTGACGAGGATGGATGCCATACCACTTGACCATTACAGAACAGTGATGTGGCAAGCCTTAGAGGACATTATCCCACCCAGATGGATCCAAAGTTATTAAAAGGGGAACCAATGGGTGAAGAAGAAAACCCAACCACCTACGTCCAGAGACAATCACGAAGATGGACGCAAGAGCTGGAAAAAGACCCTGAACGAGATCCAGTGATAACAGTGCTGTTCAGGGCTGCTATAATGGATGCCATGCCTCCAGTTGTAAAAGCCAAGCTGGAAGATGTAGTGGGACTGAATTCAAAGACGACAAGAGAGTTCTGTGACCATGTGACTCATGCAGTAGAACAATACAGGAATAGTGAACAGAAGATGAAGAATCAAGAAAGAGAGCTTCAGAGAAGGCTGACCCAATTACAGCTGGATGACCTAGTCAATAAAAACAAGAAAGTCCAAGCTACCATAAAAGATGTTGAAGATCAGTCAGCAGTGATGGCAGCAATGAATATACCAAACCCAGCTGCACAAGCTATGCCTCAGACACCAGCCTCTATGGGTCAGACTACACCCATCACTTTGGAAATCCACAGCAACCAAATGCACCAATTGTGATATACCTTCCTGAACAGCAAAACAGATTAAGGCCAAATGTAGGAAGAGGAAGAGGAAGGGGAAGACCATACTACAATCAACAAAGAACTGACACATGTTGGGGATGCAACCAGCCTGGACATACCAAGAGGAACTGTCCCAGTAACCCATGGCCCCAAAATGAGCCCCCACAGAATCAGATGTACCAGCCATGGCAACCGACTCATCAGAACCAGCAACATCAAGTGTCAGGGCCTGCCAACCCTTGGCGTGGCCCAGATCAAGGCTACTAGGGATGCCCAGAGAATCCTACAGGGAGGGATCAGCTTCCAAGGATATCATCTAATGCTGACCAAGAACCTATGCTGCAGGTTAAGATAGAGGATAAGATAATGCCGATAATGCTGCTGTACCGTACATCCGCCTTGGCCGTACAGCAGCATACACGTGTTTGAGCCCAAATTATGCCTCTCACCTCCCTAGATCTGGAAAATTTGTCAGACAAAGGTGATAGTGACCTGCAGGAACCACAAGCAAATATATTTTGGTTAGGGAACATAGAAAAGGGAGTAGAAGAAACACTTGAAAAATGGGGAAAGTATATCAAAGAACAGCTTAGAAAACCAGGTCCACCAGGAACCGAGTTTCATTGTACAATGATATATGACCCCCTTAGAAACCAGAGATTAGAAAAGGACTGGTTAGAAAAAACCAGGGGACAAAAGGTATCTTTGAACTCAAATTATATAATCGTAGGACCAGAAGGGGCAGCATTGCAAATTGAAGAATGTGACTTTACTAAAACATGGTTTAGAGTAGATGAGTCAATCCCACATGTTACTCTATACCTGAATGAAGGGTGTCAAGCGAAAGATTTGGGCCCAATGATGTTGAAAGCCACAGAAAAACAGTGGGAAGCCACTGAAAACCCTTTAATTTTTCAAGCACCAGATATGACACATCTTAAAATTATATGTTCAACCAACATGTTAGGGATCCCTAAATTGATATAGAGACAGAAAAGAAAGATGAATTGAAGTTAAAAATAGAGGACCTGATATTGGATATGGAGCAAAAGGTACCACCACAATTGTGGTCCAGTCATGACACAGACGTGGGCCTGGTGAAGTCAGCAAATCCTGTTAGGATTAGAGTCAAATCAGGAGTGCAACTGCCAAGAAAACTACAATACCCACTGAAGCGAGAAGCAGTAGAAGGAATTAAGAAAACCATTGAGGGACTGTTAGAGGCTGGAGTGTTGGTTGAAACTGTTAGTCAGTGTAACACGCCCATTATACCAGTTGAAAAGACTAGTAAGTCAAGATGGAGATTGGTGCATGATTTAAGGGCAATCAATGAGATAGTGGAAGATTGGCCAGCAGAGGTTCCAAATCCGCATACGCTATTGACAAATGTTCCACCTGCTGCTCATTATTTCACTGTGATTGATCTCTGCTCTGCATTTTTCAGCATCCTGTTAGCGGAGGAAAGCAGATATCTTTTTTCCTTCAATCACCAAGGAAACAATATACTTACACCAGAATTCCACAAGGGTATAAACACTCCCCCCATATTTTCAATCAAGTTCTGAAATTAGATTTGGAAGATCTAAGACTGGATAGCACATTGATACAGTATGTTGATGATTTATTAATATGCTCAAAAACGCTAGAACAGTGCCATTGGGATTCAATCAAAGTGCTGACTAAATTAGCAGAGGGCGGCCATAAGGCCTCAAAAGAGAAATTACAGTATTGCCTGCCTCAAGTTGAATACTTGGGACGATTAATTTCACACCAGGCAAAGACGATATCACCTTATCAATTAGAGGGAATAAGCAAAGCACCTCAGCCCCAAACTGTGGGACAAATGATGACATTTTTGGGGATGACAGGGTTCAGTGCTGATTGGATAGAGGATTACGCCATAAAAACGGCCCCATTGCGTGCTTTAATAAAACAAGAAGGTAATCAAAATCTTAGAGCACAATTGAAGTGGGATTCTGAGGCACTGATAGCGTTTGACTCATTAAGAAAGAATTGCAAACAGCCCCAGCATTAGCAACACCTCAATATGATAAAGATTTTCATTTGTATGTCGCACACAGAAAGGATGGTTTTGCTTCTGCTGTTTTGATGCAGGAAACATGTAGTGGTAGGAAAAAACAACCTATCGCATACTATAGCACCAAATTAGACAGTGTAGCTCAAGACTACCCCCCATGCTATCAACAAGGTCTGGCTGCTGTATATTTTGCTTATGATAAAGCCTCTGCTGTCACCATGGGTTATCCAGTCATAAAATACACACATCATAAAGTTGCTGAATTAATAGAACAAGGACGCTTTGTTTTGACCCAAGCTAGATGTTTGACATACTCCAATTTGCTGACATATCCTGATGTTACAATAAAGAGATGTGCCACAGCAAACCCTGCTAATTTTGTCCCACTAGAGGGGGAGGGAACGCCTCATGAATGTGTTTCTGCCTCTCTGGCTTTTACTCGTCTGAGACCAGATTTGGAATCAACACCAATTGTTGAGCAGAAGTGGACTACTTTGTGGATGGCTCGTGTTTTAGAGACCACTTAGGTAATCATGCTGGTTTTGCTGTTGTACAAAGAGATGGGGATGATTTCAATTCTGTTGTGATGCAGCATTGTGAACAACCTTGCTCAGCACAATTGGCCGAATTAAAAGCACTTACTGAGGCTTGCCTATTGGCTAAGAATAAAATAGCCAACATTTATACTGATTCTGCATATGCCCATGGTGTATGCCATCTTTTCGGTGCAGTATGGAAACAAAGAGGTTTCAAAAAGAGTGATGGCACCCCAATTCTACATGGGGACCAAGTTGCTAAACTAATTACAGCTATGATGTTTCCAACCAAATTGGCCATAATCAAGTGCCAAGCACATAAAAAAGGCAATGACTTTGTGATTAAAGGTAACAATGAGGCAGATCTAAAAGCTAAACAAGCTTCAGGATGTCAGTTAGCAGTCATGGCCCCATCTGTTCTGATTCAGCCCCTGCCTACCTTAGATAGTATAGCGAGATGCAATCTAGAGCCTCTCTATCTGAAGTAACTTTATGGCAGCAAAGGGGAGCGACAAGAGACGCTAACGATATATGGAGATCACATGAAGGCCATATGATAGCCCCCAACCCATTGCTGAACATTTTAATTGCAGATGCGCATGGTTTTGACCATTGCGCAAGGGGGGAGATTATAAGAAGGATAAAAAGACAAGGATTCTGGTCCCCATACTTTCAAGCGAGGGTGGATGAATTCATAAGTGAATGTGAAATCTGTGCAAAAAATAATGTCAGAAAGGGAATCGCAACTCCAATAGGCTCCATCCCAGTTCCAGAAGGACCCTTTAAACATCTGGTAATGGATTATGTGGATATGATAACATCAGTAAGGGGAAAAGGGTATATGTTAGTCATTGTAGACAGATTTAGTAGATGGGTGGAGGCAGAACCTTCAGCAGATCAAGGAGCACAAACTGTGATTAAGTTCCTAACCAGAGAAGTAATACCAAGGTTTGGCATTCCGTCAAGATAAGTTCCGACAATGGATCTGCTTTTATCCAAAAGACAGTAAAGGCAGTTATTCAAAAGCTAAGAATAAAACAAAGATTCGGTTCTATTTATAATCCACAGTCACAAAGTACGGTGGAACGTTTGAACGGAATTATTAAGGCCAAAATCAACAAAATTTGCAGTGACACTAAGCTGAACTGGGTAGATGCATTACCGCTTGCACTAATGAGCTACAGAATGCAGACCAGCAGAATCACTCATTTGACTCCACACGAGATGCTAACAGGACGACCAATGCCTGCACCTCATTTGAGGGGTCCATATGAAGGACCATCTTTAGAACAATTGCAAATGGAACTAAGAGCGTATATGAGACAATTGACTGCTATTCATGAAGCTATTCATTTGCAGGAGCACAACAGGGGACAAAGAGAAGAAGAAGAAGTTCCCTGTCCAGTAGTTCCTGGAGACCAGGTGTATGTAAGAATTTTTAGGAGAAAATGGAATGAACCCAGGCGAGAAGGACCTATACTGTAATAAGAGCAACTCCAACAGCAGTACAGGTAGAGGGCAGCACAACGTGGTATCATTTGAACCATTGCACCAGGGTCCCAAGACTAAGGAATAGGAGACAAGAAGAGGAAACAGATAGATCAGAGGGAAACCAGGAGGGAATAGCTCAAAATGCCCATGGGGAATGGAGAGCTGAAGGGGAAGATAATAATGTTACTGAACCTCATTCTAGGGAAGCTGAGTGCGCTGAGCCAAGAGATGAAATGCAGATGCAGGATGGTGTATCCTCTCCAAAGGACTCAGGCCATGAAGGTGAGAAAGGTCCTGATACTGATCCTAGCAGTGATAGCTCTGCTGCAGCAATTGCCTCAGGCACAGGGCCTCCAGAAGGGCAGTCTGATGAAGCAGGACCTCCCACCAGTGAACCTCACCAACAAGAAGGGATCATTGTACTCGACCTCCAGGACATTGATTTCCCCGACATTGATCTCCCTGACATCGACTTCTCCAACGTTGAATGGGAGAGTTACCATAACATGAGTAAACCAACACGAGGTAACAAAACAAGCAAACACAATGTAAGAAGGTCCCTGAAGTGGGATATGGCCACTCATGAGAAATACACACAAACTGAGTATTATTTTGAATCAGAATTAAGAAAAGAGAAATGATTGGACACTGCCTATCACAATGAATGGTACAGGTGGGCAGAGTATACAGTAAAACAGGCAAAAAGGAGCACATGCGTGTTATGTTCACCCTCTCCTTTGAAAAAGCTAACGATAGTACCAAACCAATATGACCATGTGAACTGTGCCAGATTTGGTTCACGATTTTGTAGCAGGCGAGCTGGACAAATTCCGTACTGCCCAGCGGAATGTTTAGCAATGTTGGGGAATCATTATTACAAACTGTTTTTCAATCAGAGAGGGTGGGGGAGTGAATGCAAAAAGCTTGATGTGAGAATAGATCCAACCAAACGAGAGACCCCAACCAACTACATACTAGACAGATCATTGGAATATGAATGCTTTAACAAACTATGGGCCAACGAGATATGGGGACATTCCGAGGCAAATGTGCCATAATATGGCATCTAGACAAAGAGATGTATTATGACCCGAATGTGTATAAGTCCTCTAGCATTATATATGCCACAGCAACAGTGAACAATAATATGACAATAACGACTTTTCAAGAGAATTGTGAAAATGCCACCTTGACTTTCCCTCTGATAGGACCATTAGAAAATCAAACTGAAGCAATAGCTGACTATTTCTGGTTGTGTGGAGGAAAGAGGTTAAGAGCCACCCTGGTAGACTGGAAGGGACTTTGTGTCAGAGTAAGATTAGCCCAGGAGGTGGGAATTGTAGACTGGGATCCTAATGACACAGGAACATTGGAGGAACTTGATAGACAAAAACACAGAGTTAAAAGAGCCTATGTCCCAGACCCAAAAGTATCGATAGACTCAATTGGACAGCCAAGGGGAATACCACATGAATATAAAGCAAGAAATGAGATAACAGCAGGATGGGAGTCAAACTTGTATGGATATTACCAAATAAGAATCTAGAGTGGATCAACTATATTTATTATAATCAGCAGAGATATATCAACTACACAGATCAAGCAATGTATGCTTTAGGCCATCAACTAAAATACACCAGCAAAATGACAAGGCAAAACAGACAAGCTCTGAATTGGCTATTGGCAGAAAAAGGAGGGGTTTGTGTGATGTTTGGAACTGACTGTTGTACCTTTATTCCGAATAATACAGCCCCTGATGGAGCTTTTACTAGGGCCATAAAGAAGCTGAAGGATCTGAGACAAGAGGTTGCTGAAAATGCGGGGAGAGACAGAGACGTTGGATAGTGGTTTGATTCTGTGTTTGGGTCTTGGAAAGAATGGTTCATTCAGGTGGGAATAATTATAGCTGTGGCTGTTGTTATTTTTCTTTTGTTGTTCTGCTGTGTAACGACAATGACTATGACATGCGGTCACATGCTGTTCAGAGACAACGAGTTTGTTCATGGCGCCTCCAAGTCTGCGTGAACGGCAAAATTGCATCTTTGTGGCTCCCCCGAGGGACATTTGAGTCACATAAGGAAACCCTGTTTTGGAGAATCCCCTCTAAAACCCCCATTTCAGCATGGACTCCCTGTGACTTTTATAGACTCGTGACATTCCAGAACACACACACACATACACACACACACACACACACCAACATCCTTTTGTGTTTAACTTTTAAGTATGTAACTCAGGCTTGTATCTGAACTTCCTGTATGCATGTGTGATTAATGTTGTTTTGATCATATAGTTATGATCTTCGAGTGTTTGGCTCTGAAAGGTATTTTTAAAGAAGGTTCCTCAATAGTGGTTTTGTAACCCTACCTCAGACCATAAAACTTTACGACCCAGGAAAGCAGACATTCCCAGCAGTCACGTCCCAAACACACCACACAGATTTTCCCTTGACTTACCATAGGACATTACCAAAATGTTGATATATTTCTGAGGTGCCTTTTGTTATGACCATGTCATATTGGGGCGTCTACGATTTTGTCATGTGGTAATCAAGACTTTAAATGTGTGTAATTCTGCATATCTCCTGTAACTTCGCATTGCTACAACCTTCATGTGATGCGTTTGATGTCTTTGTAATTCTCTTAATCTAACAGAATCGAATTCCAATAGCAGAATGCAGTAATATACATTGTTTACACATTTCATATTTCTGGAACCGAAAGGCTTAAGTCAATCGTCACTGTAACTCGAGCCAGGAGACCGTCCCAAACGAACAAAGGGATCTTCCCGCCTAAGAAAATCTCGACAGCTGATTCGTCCTACACGAAGGAGGGGACGGCACATGGGACACTGATAAAAGTCCAAACCTTCAGTTTCCTCTCTCTCTCATCCATGTTGTGCCTTTTCTCAAGATCCACGCTAGCTAACTGGCCGCCAAACAGATGATTAATGTGTCAGTCAAGCCATCAGGAGTTGACATCGGATGCACAAACACAAGAGTGCACCAAATTGGGCCAGGACTGGACGAGCTAGATGACTTCCTGTAAGGAGATCTGGTAAAGGAGTAAGGAATGGGGTACCTTGTTACTTTTGATTTCTAACAGTTTGATTCTGGTTTTGATAGAGAGGGAGATAGTAACACTGTGTATTTTATTTTTGGGGTAAAATTAGACAGATCATTAGAACATGAATAGAGTAGGGAGTTAATTAGAGGGCTTTTAATTGTTTCTATGATTTTTATGAAGGACCCCTTCCTGAGTGTTTTTAATTTTTCTTTTTACACGTATAATCCTACTGAGAATATTTTTACATATAATCACACTAACAGTCACAAATATGAATATGTGAATGAGAGGGGATGATAAAAGGTTTGAAGCAGGTCATTGCCCGTGGTACGAGGTAATGCAACCAGATATAAAGGGAAAAGATAAGAATGTTTTTTACATTTTTATCACTTACTAATCCTTTTACTCTTATAACAGAGTTCTTTTAATATTTTAAAGTTTTTTATGAATCAAAAGTAAAGTACGTGCATAAGACTACTGGTAGATGTTTCCATGGGGTAAACAGAGAAATTAATTGCAAGCGTGGTCGCCAATTGCCGGACCAGCAAGGGCAGACTCAACTGGTGGTTTAAAAACCCGCTGTTTGCTCCAACACCAGATAGTGCCCAGGGCACCTCTGGCAACGATGGAGCAACCCAGATAGCACTCCAGGCCACCGGAAGCGCCTGTGCAGTTCCTCTGGCACTGTGGGATAATCCTAACTTTAAGTCTGCACTCTGAGATATGTTGATTAAGCTGAAAACAATCTTAATTTTGAGTCTTTACACTGAAATATGTTGATTATGTTGAAAAATCAAATGTTTGAAATAATCTATCCCTTCAAGACTGAAGATAGAAAAGGAAGGTGGGATCTTTTACTCCACCCTAGTCAAGTGGGGGCGGAGTGTTTGGTCTCACTATTCCTCCAGGGTGTACCTTCGTGAGTGGGCTTATTGACAAGAGAGATGGATGGTCCATTTTTGGCCATGGTTGATAGATAACAGAGAGAGGCTTATTCATGAAGATACATTCTGGGACAGAAATGAAGGTGGGACTAGGATTAGTCCCAAAGGGGGGATATGTTGGAGAACTTCCTTGATTCATGTCTAAGTATGATGTAATGAAAATGACAAGCATGACAAAATGGGTCTGAGAAAGGATGAGAGAATGGAAAATAACCGGCTTGCATCAGCAATGCAAAGTATCAAAAACAGTGTATGAAACAGAGCACCATTGTGTGAGGTTTGACCAATAGAGAAGACATTTCTAACTGTGCCAAGGTCACCAGGCGTAACTGAAGAAGAAAGATAGGTCTGAAGGTACCCATTGGAGACTTGATGATATGAAAAAGGTATAAAAATGAATGATGAATATTATACCGGGAGATGTCCAGCTGGCTTCTCCTTTGTTGTCTTGTACAATAAGTTATTTCTTCTGACCTGGAACCTCGACTCCGAGAAAGCTTTTTTGAGACCTGAACCAAAAAGAACTCTGAATTTGCCACAACACAGGCTCTGACAAACACACATAACAGCAAATTATACTTCTGCATAATGCCTTTTTTTACTACCAAAATGTGAATTCTTACGGTATTCAGACAAGTCTCATGAATACAGATTCGGGCTACGGTCTACAATCGCCTACATAGGTGAAATTTGTTTGACATTTCTAATCGTAAACACAGCCATGTTGAAGCCTGCAGTAATGTTTTTCATTGATGTTATGGCAATCCACTCTGCTTATTGTTTTTCGAGAATGTTGCACTCCTGTTTGTCATTGTGCACGAAACTTCATGCCAATAAATCATCAGAAATATTGCTGACTTGTGCGCGTCTCAAGCACGGCGCACCCTCTTTACATTCGTCCTAATGCCTGTGAGTTGTCAGTGGATTTGCCCATATTTGGCGTTTAAAATGGAAACGTCTTTAGTAGGCATGTGCCGGTATCAAATTTTCATGCTGCGATTAATTGATTGAGCTTTTATCACGGTATACGGTATTATCACGATATTTGAATTGCTCAAGAGAAACGGAAGGATTGGGGGGGATGTAGAAAAAAACTACTTGCATAACAATAGGTGTAATTGTGATTGTCAAAACATTTGGTAACTAAACAGAATTTTACACAATTTTCACGATTTCAATTCA
>FLSR01001113.1:23956-58894 GCA_900092035.1 Leuciscus waleckii
ATTTTAGTGTATTACGCGCTGCTCTCAGGGCAGGAGTACTCAATAGATTCAAACCGCTGTTATTTTTAGTGTATTACGCGGTGATCTCAGGGCAGGAGTTCTCCTTTTAAATGGCAGTTAACTACTTTTCCAGAACAAGAAAAGTTTGATATTTTAGTTCTCAGAAGAGACAGAAGTTTGGTATTATATATAATAACCCTTGAAGAATTAGTCCAAGTAGCAAGCCCTTTATATTAACTTATTTATGAAATACAAGAGCTATTAAGAGCCAGTTACTGGTGTAACACTAGACATTATACACATCTCCCTCTGGGGGGCAGACTGTAACCTATTTGATCATTAGCTAGAAAAGTCTCCTGCCATTAAGTGTATAACCAGAGCTATACATACATAATGTAACTATTGCTTTAAATAAAAATGCATTGTCACTGAATATTTCAATCAATGTTTTATGTATCTGTTTTATTTGTTTTTCAATGGACTGACAATGAAATACATCCCCTCATATGCATCTCTTTTGGTGATGGAAAATGGCAAAGCATTTCTATTACAGACCCAGCATCTGTTTGCAGTCAGCCTGAGGTTCCGGTGTTTAATTTAGTTTACCACTCTGTATCTATTTATTCTGATTCCACAGTTCCTAGCTTTGCACTGTTCATTATATATATTATTTTAATAATATAATAATAATAATAATAATAATTTTGTCAACTTATATAGTCCCTCATTTAAGCAAACCCCTATTGTGCACTCTGCATTTTGTTTAATCATACACTATTCTGCCATTCCAGTTCCATTGTGGCAAGCAGGCTGACCTCAAAACAGTCCCAATTTAAAAGCTCAGAAAACAGCTAAGGCTCTCCTCAAAGCACACATGAATTGCCTCTAATGGACCTCACACTCATTTACAAACCTTGTAAAACCCCTGGGGGGATTTTCTGCATCCAATTAGCCCGCAAGGCACTTACAGTGGTCTGAAAATGTGGTCATTTACTTTGCCAAATCCCAAACAGATGAATTACCAAGGGTGATAGGCCTTTAGAGGCAGTGAACTTACAGTGTGTATAATGTCTTTAAAAACATACTGCAGTCATTTAAAGGTCTTAGTACTTCCAGTCTGGCTTCAGGAAACAAAAATACTGTTAAGCAAAGCATATTTGGAAGTTCAGGAGGAGTCTGTGCCATTAAGGTCATGTCCTGTGTCTTGCTCTCTGGAATGATTTTGTAGGCTCCTGTCTGTACTAAACATAGTTGTATGCATTTAATTTTCAGCTGAGTGGTTTGGTGAGTTCGAAAGATGGTGTAACTTGTGCCTTTTTGCTTTATGATTCATTGTTTTCTTTTTTGTCTGTAAAGATTTAAGATTAAGCACATATGAGCATTTCACACCGCACTCCAGAATCTGAACCCGGAGGGCAGTTAAAATAAAATGATTCTCCATGTCTTAGTGTTTGCTTCCACCCAGTGGTTAAAGTTTAAATTGCACATGAGGTTAAATAGCCATTGATTCAATAATCACTGAAGATTTTCTTCACAGCCTGTGTGCATTATGTGATTTTATATGATTGACATTTTTAGACAGAGACAACAAATTTGCTTTACTCTTTAATGCACAACATTACAAAATTACATGACTGGTCATAATTGAAATAAGCAAATGCCATTAGATTTAGAATGCTGTATGACTGTTCTGCTTATGATGCATTTAATGTCTCCTTTAATGTTTTTCAACCCATTTTATATATATAAACAATATGAATATATCTATTTTAATTAATATTGCATAAATCTCATTTTTAATACAATTTAGTGCTTGACTTGCACACTGTATTTGTTGCACACTGGAAGTTTGGTTTAATTATGAAAAATAATTGGCCTCCAGTGTTTTGTTTGTATTTTGTAGCGAACTGTCTCGTGTGATTAAAGTTTTGAGCTTCAGAACTTAAGGGAACATAGTGAGTTTTTAAGGAGCGAATG
Source organism: Leuciscus waleckii (assembly GCA_900092035.1). Taxonomy (NCBI): domain Eukaryota; kingdom Metazoa; phylum Chordata; class Actinopteri; order Cypriniformes; family Leuciscidae; genus Leuciscus; species Leuciscus waleckii. Next base: position 25,934 of record FLSR01001113.1, read on the forward strand.
TTTCAGTGCACTGTAATGCTGCGTTCACACCGGACGCGAATAGCGCTTCAAATTCGCGCCTGCCGCGTCTAGTTATACGCTTGACCACTTTGTGTTAATTCGCGTGTCAAGAGCGAAATTGACGCGCGTAAAACAAAAGTTTGAAGCGAAATTTACGCGCGTCAGAGGCGAAAGTTTCAAAACCCGTTGGCGGCCATCTTTTTTAGATGTTTATCGAGCATTAGCATTAATCGAGAGAGTCACGCTCGTATATGCTCTGGAGAGCAGAAACAGCTGCGTAAGGGACATCGTAGGGTTTCAGGAGTTTCACAATTTGCTCCAGGAGCTAGGTTTGGTGGACCTAACGGTGAGGACGCTGACGAGGACAGCGTAGGCCGTATAAGGCCTCGAGTGGTCTATGCCTGTCGAGCCCGCGCTCTAAAGCCCGGCGCGAGGTTCACCCTCGCCCGCACCCACCTAATCTGTCATTTATTTTTGTTTTGATTGTTTTGTTTTGATTCGTTCGTTGCTCGACTAGTCGAGACTGTTTTCCAAGATGGATCCTGCATGTAAACGCGTAATGTACTGTCTTTATAAAGTATCTTCTTATTAAACTGTCTGTACACTTACAAAGTTCTCAATGCTTCGGTTTGCATGTATGGACCCTCATTATGCTACCGTGTTAGTGTGAGACTATTTTGAGCCTTGTTAGTGGTATTAAATAGCGATTTACTTTTACTTACTCTGTGCCCCATATACTATGTTATGAGCTAATCTGTTTTTAAAGATAAAACACTTTATATTCGATTATCATGAAAACGCATCTCAGGGAACGATCGACTCGGTAACCATGTGTTAATTACCCCTAGGTTCATTTTTCACTGGATTTGTCCTTTAAGGACTTGGCAATCTGAATTGAAAGGCTAAAGGAACTTAGTCTGGATTGAGGGACTCTGGAGTATTGTTGTGTTTTTATGACAATGACAATGGTTGTTGTTAAAGTTTTTTGTGTGTTTTTTGTTTTGTTGTTGTTTTCTTCTACGAGCATTTAATAAAAAATAAAAAAATAAATAAAAAAATGGTTTCGACCAGCTCTGGTTTCGACATACTTCAGACAGGAAGGAGACGCGTTTTCACACATGCGCAGTACAGATCGTGTTTCCGGTACGGATCAAGTAATATTGGAATAGGGTAGTGACCATATACTGTCTATGGTAGTAGCAGGAGACAACAGTACGTTGGCTGAACCCCCTCTCCAGTCTCCACGCAGCAAGAGAGGGGTAAGGAGGGGCGTAACCATAGATGTCTCGTCCGCGCTGCTGGCCAATGGAGGTCAACGTCCGCACACGGCGGCCATCTTGCCACAGGGAGCTCGCTCACTTGTAACATTGTGTTAATGGTGCATGTACTTTTTAAATAACCATAACTTGCTCAATTTTCTACCGATTTTCAAACGGTTTGGTTTGTTATAAACGTCAGAGATGTAGTTATGACACTGCATACTTATATCAATAAATATAATATTATATATTTAAACATGTTCAAGCATCCAGAATTATAGCCTCGTTAATAACGTTTGAAAGAAACCAAACCGTTGGTAAATCCGTCAAGATTTCAGCGAGATAACAGGATTTGTGTTCGTGCTGATCACTCACCTTACTTCAGACACCACAGAGCTCGCGAGAAAGCTTCCCTGTGACAAGATGCTGGTGTGATGCCGTTCGAGGCTCCGCCTTAAGACATCTAGCCTTATATGGATATCTATAGGCGTAACAGGAAGTGGCGTAAATTGAAGTTGTCCAAATCACACAGAACCACGCGATATGTCAAACTCAAAACGAGATGTTGTCGGCAAGATACCAGCTCGTATAGAGACAACGGTAAGAATATTTTCCCGAGATAACCGTGTAAATCGAAGTGTATATAAGTCATATTGTCGCTTTTTACATTGCAGCAAGGGCAGAGTAAAGCGTTTGGAACTTTGAGCTCGTCAATCTGTCTCGCTGAGTGTCACACAGATGGGGGTCATTCTACAGAAACGTCCACTTTTGTATGGAAAGATGTTAGATTACCCTTTGACTTTATGAGTACACATAAATTACAGTTAATGATTTTTTAAAAATATTTTTTTGTGCATTTATTTAATATTAATATTGTGCAATATTAAAGGTTTTTATGAAATATTATTTCCATTTTTTTCAGCACATGTAGTCAGAGTTACAGAAAAATAATAATAATAATGCAACAAATAAGGAGATTATGTTTTATTTATTTTAATCAGGTTTGTTAAAAGTGTGCTTGAAAGTTATTTGCACAACCATGTATTTGCTATAACGATGAAAATATTTGAAAACCAGTTAAAATCAAGTAATGATGCAATCCTTTAAATCTTAACATTTGAGTGTAAGCAGAATTAAATGGATGTAAAATGATCATCATGTCACATGTGATATTTTATTTAATGTGACATGTACTGTATGTCATTGGTGATTCATTGTGTCACTGGTGTTACTGTCTTTTTTCTCTTTCACATTAAATACAATGTCACATGTGACATAATAATTATTTTAAATACTAAGATCAAAGATCATTATTCTTCAACTATAATTAAGTAGATGAGACTAAATTGTTACATCTGGCATACAATCTAAATGAATAGCTTTGAATAAAGTGTATCTATAAATGGGAGACACTGGTGTATAAGAAAGGTGACACCAGTGACAATTTTCATGAAAAATTCATTTTACAAAATGGCTGCTGCAAGGTATCAAACCACATGTTGTCAATCATGGTATACTAAATTAAGTAGTTTAATCCATTTGTATTCTAGATTTTTACAATTCCTAACAATTAAGTAGGTCATACCAATGAGTTCAACTATATGAAATCATGAGATAAATGAGAAAATGTCTGATAACTGAAAAGAGACAGTGGATTTACTATGGGCCTTTCTTCATAGATATTCAGGAAATTGGAAGAAGAAAGTCAAGAGATGTCATAAGTGTGATTTTTATTTTAAAATAAAAGATTTTTGTTTAACGGTAACACCAGTGACACAACTCCAGGGGACCACTACTTTCATTATAAATTTTATAATATTTATTCAACATTTAGTTTTTTTATGTCATTTACATCATATTTTTGATAGTTATGTATACATTATTGTATTTTATTAAATGGCGGAAAACCCTGTTATTGACATAAAAATAAAGCATTTTCCGGGAACGAGCACTTCTGTGGTGCTTGATATTCTATATAATTAATTAAAAATAAAATATTGCCACATTGATGGCTCAAGAAGGTGTAAGTGTTCAAATAACATATTGTTTTATTTTAAAAATAAATAATTTGTTACCCTAAAGTGTCTTTATAATATTTCTGTAAAGGCTAGGGACAGAAAAATGGACATTAGTAGATCGCCCTGGAGTGGTCACTTTCCATTATTAAATGTAAATGCATGGGTAAGATGTCACCTAATAGATGTAAATGCATAGATGTCGCCTAATTTATTGTTTTCTATACCAGTTTACGACTGTTTCCTCTTTATTTTTTTGTGCAGCTGTGGTGCTTTTGAGTGACAATTCCTCATTTGTCCCTCATTGTGTTGCCTTTCAATTAAAAGATTTTGTTATGGGTGTGCTTGTTGTTCATTTGTCTTAAAAGTATATCATAAGATTTGTTGGTCAGCGGTGCATTTAGCTGTTCTTTAGTGCTGTTGATATCAGTCAACATTTTTAATCATCAGCAAATCAGTCATACAATAAGACATCAAAAGATTTTTTAAATGATTTATTTAAAAAAAGAAGAAAAAAAAAGAAATAAAGCCCAATTTCAGTTAGTTGAGGTGGGAAGAATAATTGATAAACAAATTAAACAATACATCGGTTTCTTGTAATACATTTTCAATACCCTGGCACTAATGCAGATTGCAGCTTGCTTTACTGCATACCAAAACAAGTATTTCGGTTTGTGAACAGCTACTACGAGTCAGTTTAATCAACTCTAGTATGTTCTGTTTATGTTAAACTCGTGCGAGAGAGCCATTCAAAAGCATATAGAACTGTCTGTTCTCTAATCGCTCTCGCGGTACTTTGATATCATACACCGACCGCGCTGCTTTAAAGGGATACTCCACTTTAAAATGAAAATTCTGTCATCATATACTCACCCTCATGTTGTTTCAATCCTTTATGAATTTCTTTCTTCTGCTGAACAGAAAGGAAGATATTTAGAAGAATGTCAGTAACCAGACAGTTTCTGGTCTCATTGACTTCCATAGTAGGAAAAAAATATATATGGAAGTCAATGAGACCAGAAACTGTCTGGTTACTGACATTCTTCTAAATATCTTCCTTTCTGTTCAGCAGAAGAAAGAAATTCACAAAGGATTGAAACAACATGAGGGTGAGTATATGATGCAGAATTTTCATTTTAAAGTGGAGTATCCCTTTAAACTTAAAGTGGACGTAACTTGAAGGGGCGTAACTTGAATGGACGTAACTTGAAGGGGCGTAACTTGAAGTGGGGCGTAACTTGAAGGGGCGTAACTTGAAGTCTTGCAGGGTGCAGACAGACTCTATTGACGCAGTTGCGCATGTCTGGGAAATATTCACGTATGCTCCACCCACGGAAACAGAAAATATTAGAAACAGAAAATCGACACGGGTTAACGCCATACTGTTTATGGTTAACACAGGTAAATGCGATGGCACCTGCTGACATCCAGAAACAAACAGACGCTGTCATACACTGCCTCTTACGAGTACGAGATCTTGATATGGTGGAGCATGATGGTCCTGAAGATGGTAAGTGTTCGTTCTCACTCTAAATATTATTCGAGTCATTCTATAAAAATGGTACAGCTATTTCCCTTATGAACGTGCATTCAATGGCTTAATGCTAACCCACTAGCTACATCTTGTATGTTCGAAACACATCGATACAAAATCTGGTTGTGTTAACCGCTAACGACATTAAAACTACGGTTTATTAAACTGTAACTATATTAAAACTGAAATGCGGAGCAAGGTGGCTGGGTGACTGCTGTAAAGTTGGTTTGATATTAGACATTTGTTTGACATTCACTGAGCAAATTAAGGGACTGTCATAAGTGCATGAAAAAAAAAATATCATTTAAAGATTCCAAAATATGGATAGATAAAAAAAAAATGTAAAAAAAAATTATAGTTTGAATTAAGTTAAATTTAATGGTTTGAAGGGGTTATTCACTTGATACAGTAACAAGTTATTACATTGTTTTTATCATTTTCTATTAAAGGGTTAGGTCACCCAAAAATGAAAATTCTGTCATCATTTATTTATTAACGAAGGTCTTACGGATGTGGATCCTTTAACTCATATAAACATTGACAAACAAAACTGGAAAGTTATCATGTCAAGTTATAAAATCTATAGATTTTAATATTTAAAAAATAAATCAATATACACAAAATTATATTTTATGTACAAGTCCTATGAGATGTGTGTCTGGGGTATTTGAAGATATTACTGATGTGACATCATTAGGTCACATGAACGGAAAGTTATATAGATTTGAATATGTTTTTAAAAAATGATCAAAATCACACAAACTTGTATTTCCTAAATCTAAATCCTGTAATATGTGTGTCAGGGTAGGTGAAGATATTCTGTGACATCATCAGGTCATATGACCAGCAGTTAAATAGATTTCAGTAATTCAATTATTTTATTTTTTTTTATAAAATCAACAGATATTTTCCCAAAAAACAAATAAGATGTGTAAGATATGTTTGTTAATATAAAGCAGGGCTCTAGATTCATTCTTCCCACTGGTCGCACTAGTGTGACTAACTTTCTCTGTTGGTCGCACCAGCACATGATTTGATTGCACCTTTTTTTCTTTTCTTTTTTTTTTTTGCTACAACATGGGATTAATCAATGCATGCTGATGAAAGGCTAGTTGTCTTAATCTTCATACCCTAGTTTTGCACTGACATAAAAAAACAGTGACATGAGACCTCATTTTGGCGAAATGTTTTAATCTTATAACTATCAAATGAAAACCATGAAAAAAACCTAAAAAATATAATAATAAAAAAACACCATGTATGTTTTTTTTACATGTGCCTACATTTGCCTATATATTGCCTTTTCTTTTTCCTTTGCTCCGTTCCTCCCTGTCCACACCTGTGCTCATGTCATCAGTTGTGTCTGGGTCAAAGACAAGACGTCACCAATTTGGTGTCCGCATCAAATTAATTTTACAAAAGTAATTTTATATACATTAAAAACCATGTTAAATGCAAGTAACGTTTCTACTTTAATATTTCAAATAACTTTTTTGAAAATAAAATGTCAACATATGGGGTAAATAATGTTCCAAAGTGTAAAATTGTCATTCAGCGTAATGATCCGGACTTTGATTTTGCCATTACATGTTTAATAAACATATACAATACCAAGTTAAAAATATAGATATATTGTTTTCCTGGCATGTTCACAAAAGGTTTGGATGTGTTATATTAAAAGGACCATGTCAAAGATTTTTTTGAAAAATAAGTAGATATTGTGAATAATTGTGATTAAAGGCACAATATGTATTTTTTTTATTAAAAAATATAAAAAATCACTATATCTATGTTATATATTTTTTAAAGTTGTGTATTTACATTATCCCGACAGTTCCTATTCACTTCTAAATCCAGAGAAATTAATATTTTAATTCGAAGACACGGACCGTGTCTTTATTTCCGTTTTGTCGCCGTCAATGCCGTCATATCCGTGTTGTCTCTGGTTTCCGCTCGTGCTGCCATGGCAACCAGAGCTATGAACCAGAGCCCTCTGATAGTAACCAAACTGACGCGGACAACTGTGTAGTTCGCAATGTCTATTTGCACGCTGTTGTTGTTTCATGGCAAGCAGACTTTGGATAAAAAAGGAGAACTAAACTGAGAATCAATATCAGCGCGGTGTTTCGAGATGTCGAGAGCTCCCATGGACACTATATAAACGAGAGCTCCACGTCCGAGACTTCGACAACTCCTACATGTACTTTATTAAACAGGTGAGCACATTTACATAAAACTAATCAAGGTTATATAGTTCAACAATGATAAAATGTTAGAATATGATCTGTACGTTATTCTAATGTTGATCTAGCTAGCTTACTGCTAGTCTCATACAGACAAACTAACGTTAACACATACATTTTAACACATTCAAATGCAGTTTAGTGTGATAGTGTAATGTTAGACCAAGTGAAACAGCGCTGCGTTACCTCTCAAGTTTAATTTGTCTAATAAACTGACCTGTGAGTAGTAATTCTGCGTGTAGTTCGGTAGAATGAAATGTCCATATTCCTTTTATATCCGCGGGACTCGCATCGCGTGTGGAGCTGATAGCTGTCTCTTAGCAATCCCAAACTGCTTCATATCACAGTCATGATAAAAGCATCGATGTATTCAGTAATCCATATACATTATTAGATCGGTCGGCTTGACGTTACGACAAAATCCATAATTCATAGCAAATGTTGCGTCATCAATCTACGCCTTTGTTATTGTAATTAGGTTAGCGACCCCTAGTGGAGAAAAAATCCCATACTGTACGTTTAACTTAACTGGTCAAGCTCACTTTTTGACACAAATGGCCAGTTGATGGCCTGCAATTTAAGCTGATGTAGAAGTTTCGTCATTCAGAGTAATGTTTTTATCATTCAGTGTAATGCAAATTCTCTTTTACACTAAAGTGTCATCCATTATACTGAATGACAGTATCACTGTAAATACAAATTTTAGCATCTTATTTATATTACAGACAAATGAGGAATGTGTAGCACTGACAAATGTGTTAAACTTAATAAATATTAATATTTTATTGTTTATTTTTATTTTTTGTTTTTGTCAAATTATTGTTTAATATGTGTTATTGATTCAGTTTAAAAGCCCACGAAAAGAGAGAGTTGAAAGGCACTGTAAAATGCCAGAAAGCTAATAAGTAAATACAGACCCAGTAGCTAGGGTGGCACCCTTAAAGCCTATTCACACCAAGAACAATAACTATAAAGATAACTGTAACGGTAACTATATTGACCAACTATACACACCAATGAACGATAACACTGTTCATTCTAAGCATGTACTGCAGTTTTGTCGTCTGCCGCTTTAAATGCTGGAGCTCTTTAAAGCGGAATGGATTCTGATTGGCTGTCAATGTTTTTTATAGATCATTATCTGGAAAACCTGTGAACCTTGAAATTGATTTAGTTTTTCTTTCCATTTTAGTCAACCCAATATTGTAAAACAAATGCCCTTTAAGCTGACTACAATCATTATAATAATAATAATTTGTTACATTTATATAGCGCTTTTTCTGAGACCTCAAAGCGCTTTACATAGAAGTAGGAAATCTCCTCAACCACCACCAATGTGCAGCATCCACTTGGATGATGCAACGACAGCCATATTGCGCCAGAACGCTCACCACACACCAGCTTACTGGTGGAGAGGAGACAGTGATGAAGCCATCAGTATATGGGGATATTTAGGAGGCCATGATCGACAGAGGCCAAGGGGCAAATTTGGCCAGGATGCCGGGGTTAAACCCCTACTCTTTCGAAAGACATCCTGGGATTTTTAATGACCACAGAGAGTCAGGACCTCAGTTTAACGTCTCATCCGAAGGACGGTGCTCTTTTTGGCAGTATAGTGTCCCCGTCACTACACTGGGGTGTTAGGACCCACACAGACAACAGGGTGAGCGCCCCCTGCTGGCCTCACTAACACCTCTTCCAGCAGCAACCTGGTTTTTCCCAGGAGGTCTCCCATCCAGGTACTAACCAGGCTCAGCCCTGCTTAGCTTCAGTGGGCAACCAGTCTTGGGCTACAGGGTGATATGGCTGCTGCTGCCATTATACACAGTCTTCTGTAATAAACCAAGGCAGGCTATTTTATTTTCGATATAAAAAATAGGAACATAGAAGCAAATTACAAACAAAGATTAAAAATCTGAAATTGATACTCAAACACTGTATATTCTTCACTGTATGAATTAAATATCATTTTATTCATATTAAAGATAAAAAAGGGATTCGGTCAAAAGCAGTGTTTTTTTATTTTTTATTATTAACATTAAAGAAACAGATGGCAGTAGTTTATGAGGCTGCTGTCCCTTTAAGAATGAATACGGATATAGTTACACATCTGATTTTCTCCCTTTTTTCGTTTGCGTAGGACATAACAGACTCTGTTTACATTGAATAATCCATAGTCCAGACGATGTGCATTTTGACATAATTGTGTGTAGTTGTGAAAGAGAACTGAATTCGAGATCACATGCATGTGAGAGGCGGCATCTGTGCGGCAGTGTGTCCATCAGCATGAGCACCGCATTGAGTCCTCATTCGCGGCTTATTGTGATAAAGGCCATAACTTCAAGTAGCCTAACTTTAAGTAGTACTGCGAAGTTAAAAAAGTGTAACACTTTAGAAAATCTATTTTTGAAATTTGTGAATCGATGCAAATCAGTAGAAGATATAATCCTGATTCACTATAAATATATTTTTTTCCGCACCCCTAATCATTATAGTTTTTTATTATAGTTATCGTACTTGGTACAAAAAAAAAAAGGCATTCAGGATTGCGATTTGTCAGTATAATAGCTTACTAATTATTCAGGATTGCGATTTGTCAGAATAATAGCTTACTAATATTTCTGAACAGAAAGTTCACCCTCGTTCAAAAGAGGCCATTGAGGTGAATCTCCCAAATACTCATCCTGATAACTTAATTTATGTTGAAAAACTAAAAGTATTCATAATATAGCTGCAAGAAGTAATTTTTGGGGCAGAGCAAGTCAGAAGCAAAGTGAAAAACTAAGCAAGCATGGCAGGGAGCATCAAGAACAGTAGAATAAAAAGCTTAATATTTTTCAACATCTGCTTCTGCCATCATTTACTCAGGAATATAATTAACTAGTTTAATGAGACAGACTAATATTAAAAACATTGTAATTATGGGAACAATGGCAATATCATCTCCCTTTTTGTCAAATTGTCATTCAGAGTAACAAACCATGGTATTCAGCGTAACGGATATTTTTATGCAAAAATGAAACTATACTTATTCTGACCTGTAATTATAAAAATATAAAAAAGAATATGTGATCATACTAAATTTATTATATTTTAAATGATATTCACTTCCTTTCAAAAACTTCTTGCTGACAAATGGGTGAAGTGGTTTAAAGGATATTAGCAAAGTATAAAGATTTAAAACATTACAATTAATTAGTATTTGAGACTGCACTGTGATCTTTAAATAGAGTCTTCTAATATGTCACCAAATGATTCTTGTTTTAAATATGCCTAATAAGATATACAGTGGGGAGAACAAGTATTTGATACACTGCCGATTTTGCAGGTTTTCCCACTTACAAAGCATGTAGAAGTCTGTAATTTTTATCATAGGTACTATTCAACTGTGAGAGACGGAATCCAGAAAATCACATTGTATGATTTTTTAAGTAATTAATTTGCATTTTATTGCATGACATAAGTATTTGATACATCAGAAAAGCAGAACTTAATTTTGGGTACACAAAACTAGGGATCACCGATACCATTTTTTCAGAATCGATCCGATCCGATTCCACAAATTCTGAGTATCGACTGATACCGATACCAGTGCAGTTTTTTTTTTAATCAAGTAGAATTTCTAGAACTCTGTGTTGAACTGATAATCACTATTTTGTGTGTTAAACACAATCTACTAAATACAGACAACTTCATTATAAAGAAAAACAACAACAAAAAATATATGATCATAATCTGACATAAATGCTATTATAAACTAGATTAGTGGATAATTCAGCAGTAACATTTAGTCTAGAAAAATCACGAGTGCACAATAATTGTATAAATTCTGAACATTTTGTGAAAAAAAAGTTTAGTGGGGAACAAATTAGAGACATTAAGTGTAGCACTAAATCTGGTAAAACTTTGCACATTGCTCTTTGTATTGTTGTAAAATACATTCATGAAAAACAAGATAACAAAAATCAAAAATATCAATTATTTTATGTAATAGCCTACTATATATATTTGTATTGTTGTAAAATACATTCATGAAAAACAAGATAACAAAAATAAAAAATATAAATTATTTTATATATAGCCTACTATAAAATTGAGAAGTTTTTAAAATGTATAGCACAGCTGTTTAATGAGGTAGCGACATATGATAGCTAGGACAGAACAAGAACGGCTATTAATAATCTTTCATTGCGTCACTGTATTGAAAGGCTTCAATACAGTGCGGCACAGCGCGCACCGCGTCGAGTCCGCAGTGAAAAGTTTAAAGCACAAAGAAAAGACATATTGATGCGTAGTGTATTATACAGCATCTATCTATGCAATAGTTTATTCAGCATTTTCTTTTAACAGTTTTAAATTTCAGTTACTGTGCGCGTGAAGAACAAATAGTGCTCTGACTTTACTCCAGTGTTGTGATCAGACACCCGGTAGAAAGTAACATGATTAAGGTACAACAATAAAGTCCACAAGATAAAGTTGTTTTATGCGAAACCATCTACAGATCAAGTATAATAATAGTAACATTGAATCATCTTGGAGAGAGTTTCATCGTGTTAACTGTCGTAACCGAACGCGACGCGCTGTTTGAACGCTGAATGAAGAATGATTGACAGCCGCAGCTGAGGGAAACGTTTACGTGAGCTTGAATTTAACGACTTAAATATTAATTTCTATCTCACATTATACTATATAATGGCTTCAGAACACTTATAATATTGTGCACGAAAACTTATGGTGCTTTATAATGTTTGTGTGCCTTTTGTGGGGCTTAACAACACAGAATAGTATAGCCTACGGACTCCAATCGTAGCCTAACTCACGGTTATTTCTATTAAAAAAAATATATATAAAAAAAAATAAAAGTTTGATATTATCAAGTGTCCCTGGTTTCGTTTTGGTCAGGTTTTAGTGCGTCATTACTTAATCCTCGCAAATTCAAATACACAGTCTCAAATACACAGTTATTGCAAACTGTACACTAGTACACTAGACTAACCTGGTTGCAGTCTTGATCGAAGCTCTTCTGTATTTTGCGTCCTTATGAAAAATGAAACAGACGAAGCTCGAGCTTGAAGTTTACGAGTTGAAACGGAGAAACTCTTGAGTTTTAAAGCACGACGATAGAAACAAATTATACTTAACGAAACTAATATATTCTATTTCATTTTAAACTATTTTCGTAACATAAATAAAAGGCAAACAAGGTCTAAATCGTTGAAAATGAATCAAAATGAACAACAGAATACTTGCAATGCTCCGCTCTTCTTCATTCTCTGAGTCCCGCCTCGTTAGAGGAAGAACAGATCAACAGCTGGCAGAACATACACATGAAAATGATGTTTCAAGATGTATATTGACTAGTTTAGTTTAGTTTAATTGCCGCTTTTTTCCGCACACGAAAAACGACATTACAGATAGAATGTTTAAAAGCAGGCTCAAAATGAACAGACTTACAGACTTTATTCACTTTTCCAGCATCATTGCAGGTCACTGAAGGACACTGGTTTTACTGATTACAATACATCATCAATATAAACCCACAGTCTAAGATAAACTAGATTTAAACTAGACTATACAATAATAATATTAAAAACAATTTTTAAATAAAAACAATTACAAAAACAAGAGTAAACGCTCTATAAAACAGTAAACTTGATCGAAACATTTGCAAAAAGGCCTAAACTATTGAGTAGGGATGGAGAACTGAAGCCTCTTAAATCTTTGAAGCTTTTCTCTGATTGTTTGGGGAAAAGATTCGAAGCCTCAGATTGTGAGAGTGAAAACACTGCCATCTTGATGAAGGTCACATTTACTGCAGTCGTACACCAGAATGCACTGCTCCGTTTCTGGACACTGATGTGGTTATTCCCAGAGATATCTTTATAATGTCTATCCAGCAAACTCTACTTTTGGTGATCTTTCGAACATATGAAGCAACTTTGCTTCATTTATTCTACTATTAAAATCAGGTATAATCTCTTTGGGAAAACTTGCATTGTTATATATATATATATATATATATATTATTCCACAATGATGCATATGACTGTCTATAATGTGATGTCCTGCACACTTTATGAATTTTGCTCCAAACATGTCTTGAATGTATTGTCACTGGATTTGACTGGATTTTAGCTCCAGAGGATTGTGAAATAATGCTAATGGGATGAAATGGTGAGGCCAGTTTCTGTTCTTGATCCAGTCCAACTCAGAATCTCGTCCCTATTGCACATCTGATCAACCTGTCAGTTAGGCAAAGTACTTTTCCAAGCTCCTGGAAAACAGCAGTAGTATATCCGATCTACAAGTCTGGTGATAAAACAATGGTGTCAAATTATAGACCCATTAGTATTCTATCAGTGGTGACAGAAAAATGGGTAGCAGAACAGCTGAAAAACCATCTAAACTTGGGCCACACCCCTTTGCACCCAATGCAATTTGGATTTCGCACAAACCACTCTATGGAGACAGCAAACTGTTTCCTTCTTGAAAACATCAAGTCAAAATTAGATGAGGGTGGTATAGTAGGTGCAGTGTTTCTGGACCTTAAAAAGGCTTTTGACACTGTGAATCACCGGATACTATTATCAAAATTATCTTTTTTTTTATTTCTCAGATGTGGCCATGAAATGGATAGAGTCATATTTAACTAACAGGAAACAGAGCGTACATATTGGTAATATTGGTGTACCCCAGGGGTCAGTATTGGGCCCTATCTTGTTTAGCCTGTACATTAATGACTTGCCTTCAGTCTGTCATCTGTTAATATACAAATGTATGCAGAGGATACAGTTCTTTATTTGCATACCAAGAACAAACAACAGGCTGCAACTAAATCAACCAAAGCACTGGTGCATGTTTCTGAATGGCTAAAAATGTCAAATCTGCATCTTAACATTAACAAAACAGTCTGTATGTTCTTTTCTAAGAGGTCCACAAGTGTACAGCAGGCTGATGTTTTTATTGAAGGGGAAAAACTCATGGTTGTGTCCGATTTTAAATACCTTGGTATTATTTTAGATTCTAATTTAACTTTTAAAAAGCATGTTAAAAAGGTGGCTAATACCATCAGATATAATCTGGCTAACTTCAGACACATAAGGCCATATTTAACCACAGACCACTTTTTATGCATGCCATGATTTTTTCTCACATATCATATTGTTTTACAAGCTGGTCCCAAGCAAATGTGACAACTCTTAAACCAATAGAAACGCTTTATTAGCAAACTTAAAAAACCTATCAGCTATCACCATTGCAATATTATTACTAAATATAACTTATTCAATTTTGACAGTTTCTTACATTATCTAGATGCCTGTCTTATTTTCTAAATTGTACATGGGCTTTCACCTCCACCACTGGGTGAATTTATACAACAGAAGAACAGCAGTGACAGGGCAACTAGGGCAGGGGAGACTGTGTTGTACCGTATAGACGTAGTAAGTTTGGCCAAACAGTCTTCTCAGTACGGGCCTCAAATTATTGGAACTGCCTCCCTACTGAACTCAGAGAGAGCACCAGCTATTTATCATTTAAATTTACACTTAAGAAATGGATTAAAAACACTCAAAACTGCAATCATCAATAGTTGGTTTACCTTATCTTAGGTACTGCCCTTCTTTGTATTGTACTTATTATTATATATTTATTTTCTTAATTTGTTTTCTGTTTTTCATGTATTCTTTTTGTACTATGATGCTGTGTTGACCTGCCAAGAGACTACAGATGAAAATGAGCTCTCTATCTAACTCTGGCGCATTTACATTTTGAGTGTAACAAAAAATGTTAATTGATGTGCATTGTCCCTTTTAAATAAACAATAAAAGAGAGAGAGAGAGAGAGAGAGGAAGAGGAAGAGAAATAATGGAGGAGAACTGAAAATGTGCTGCTGTTTTTCTAATGTAATTTTAGCTCACTTTAAACGCTATAGGCCTCGTTTATCTTTTATTTGTGTTATGTAAATGCTTTAAAACCAAACTGGATAGATGTTTCTGTGCGTGTTAAATGTAATTTAGTCTTCATCATGTCACTGTAAAGCACAGAGTTTCTCTGTGTCGACCCGTGGAGTTCGAGCTGGTGGATCGAGCTTCTCCAGTTTCATCATGGAAGTTTATTAGGACGCTGTGGCGAGGGGGGCGGGTTTTGCGAAGTCTGTAGCGGGAGAGAGAGGACGGAGCCGAGCGGTGAGTAAGTAGGTCAAGTGCAGATGATGAACACCTGTGTCTGATTGCAGTAATTGATTTAAAAGTGAACTTACAGAAATTAACTGTTGGCATATTTGTTTCACATCAATAATGTCCAGTTTGTCCTGTTGTACATGGCACACAGCAATTCTGTTAAGTGTTACTTGTGCCATTGTTTTGAGCCATGTTTTCAGTCTAAGATGAGATTCAGTCTTAGCCTCAGCTGATGAGACTGGGATGACAAGGGTTTCAACTTCCTCAACAGTCCTCTCATTTCAACAAGACCAAGCAATTTTGTGTTTTTATGTTTTATGGGGACTTTTTACAGACATTATGATTCTATACTGTACAAACTGTATATTATATCCCCCTAAACTAACCCTGCCTATCACAGAAAACCTTCGGCATTTTTACATTCAGCTGATTTCCAAAAAAATAAAAGAATAAAAATCCCCACAAGGACAAGTATTTCGGATATTGCCATCTCTGTGGTGACATTTTGTCCCTATAATGTAGTGTCACACACACACTACGCATACACAATCTCTCTCTCTCTCTCTCTCTCTCTCTCTCTCTCTCTCTCTCTCTTCCCCCTCTCTCTCATGTCCCCCTCCTAAACCTGTCCCTCCTCCCAGGTCTCGTGTGGGGCTTACGCCCAGACCGGCGCCCAGATGGAGAACGGAGAGCCCTGCAGAGCCGTTACCAGCGCCCCGAGTCCCTCCCAGGGGAGGAAGCTCATCTAGCGGTCTCTTTTTCTTCATCGGTTGCTCCCCCGCTCTCTCCACGCCAATCTCTTGACCCGCTTCCTGCCACCAGGGCGGCGGGGAAGTCTGGGCCGGCTTGTTGGCGCTGCGGGGATCCGGGTCATTTTATCGATCGGTGTCCGGTGATGGAGGTGGGGACACTGATCCGGGTCCCCGATGCGCCACAAGCTGCCCCGATCAGGCTGGCCTGTACCAGATACCAGTAAGTATCAAGGGGGGTACCTTTTCCGCTTTGGTGGATTCAGGTTGTAACCAAACCTCCATCCATCAAAGTCTGATTCAACCTAAGGCATTGGATAGTAGCCGCATGGTTAAGGTACGGTGTATACACGGGGAGGTGTTGAATTATCCAATAATGCCTCTGGACATTCAATTTGGGGACAAAAGCATAGAGTAGAGGTCGCGATTAATCCGCACCTCAGGCATCCGCTAATTCTGGGGACCAATTGGCCAGCATTTAATGAATTATTGGGGTATTTATTTGCGGATGCCTCTTGTGCAGAAAGAGATGAGAGGAACGAGGCCGTTGCTCAGGTGGGAGAAGCTGAGTCGGAACCTCTGGGATCTGGTTCAGGGGAACGGAGCGCTCTGGAAAGAACCATCCTTACGGAGCGCGATGATTTTCCCCTGGAGCAGTCTCAGGATGAAACGCTGAAACATGCTTTTGATCAGGTCCGCTCTATAGACGGCCACCTACTCCACCCTGACCAACCGCTCTCCTATCCTTACTTTGCTATTTTAAAGATAAGTTGTATCGGGTGACCCAAGACGCCCAGTCAAAGCAGGATACAACTCAGTTGTTAATACCTAAAAGCCGCCGGGAAATGCTTTTCCAGGCGGCTCATTGTAATCCGATGGCCGGGCATTTAGGACAAACAGCTACATTAAACCGTCTCATGGCCCGGTTTTTCTGGCCGGGCATTCACGAGAATGTGCGCAAGTGGTGCGCGTCTTGCCGTGAATGTCAGTTGGTGAATCCACCGGCCAACCCAACAGCACCATTGTGCCCTCTCCCATTAATGCAGGTCCCCTTTGAGCGAATTGGTATGGACCTCATCGGGCCATTAGAACGATCGGCACGGGGACACCGCTTTGCTTTAGTCCTGGTGGATTATGCAACGCGGTATCCTGAAGCAGTACCGCTCCGCACTATTTCCGCTAAGAGTGTGGCGAGCGCACTGTTTCAATTAATCTCCCGGGTGGGAATCCCGAAAGAGATTCTCACCGATCAAGGCACGGCGTTTATGTCACGTACGATTTGCGAACTTTACTAATTATTGGGCATTAAATCGATTCGCACCAGCGTCTATCACCCACAAACTGACGGGCTGGTGGTACGATTTAATCGCACATTAAAAACCATGATTCGGAAGTTCGTACAGGAAGACGCCAAAAATGGGATAAGTGGTTAGAACCCCTCTTGTTCGCTGTACGGGAGGTCCCGCAAGCCTCCACGGGGTTTTCCCCCTTCGAGCTTCTTTATGGACGTCAGCCCCGCGGGGTGTTAGACGTCCTTAGAGAGACTTGGGAGGACGGACCTTCCAATAGTAAAAACGAAATTCAGTATGTCCTGGATCTGAGAGCAAAACTCCACACTTTGGGGCGGCTATCAATGGAGAATTTGCTACAGGCCCAGGACAAACAAAGTCGGCTGTACAACAGGGGGGCTAGACTTCGTCAATTTGCACCGGGAGATAAAGTACTTGTATTACTCCCTACTTCTAGCTCGAAATTACTCGCAAAGTGGCAAGGACCCTTCGAGGTCACACGGCGAATTGGAGATCTTAACTATGAGGTAGCGCGAACAGATAGGGGCGGAGCACATCAAGTCTATCACCTCAACCTACTTAAAAAATGGTCAGAGGTGGAATCAGTGATGCTGGCGACGGTGGTGAGCGGAGAGGTGGATCTCGGGCCAGAGGCGAGTCTAAAAACTCAATCTCTCGCTCTGGCCCCTGGTGGAGACCACCTCTCACCCTCCCAGCTCTCTGATGTAAAAAAGTTACAAGCAGAATTTGCTGATGTGTTCTCGCCCCTACCTGGTCGGACGGACCTCATTCAGCACCACGTTGAGACAGAGCCGGGCGTGGTTGTACGCAGCCGGCCGTATCGTTTGCCAGAACACAAAAAAAAAGTAGTTCAGAGCGAATTAGAGGCAATGTTAGACATGGGAGTAATAGAAGAGTCCAACAGTGACTGGGCGAGCCCGATAGTTTTAGTGCCTAAAACCGACGGCTCGGTTCGATTCTGTGTGGACTATCGTAAGGTGAATGCTGTGTCGAAATTCGACGCTTATCCAATGCCAAGGGGTGACGAATTGCTTGATCGGCTAGGGACTGCTCGATTTTATTCGACACTGGACTTAACGAAGGGATATTGGCAGATCCCCTTATCTCCTATGTCCAAAGAAAAAACAGCTTTCACAACGCCGTTCGGATTACACCAATTTGTTACCCTTCCTTTCGGCTTGTTCGGGGCTCCAGCCACCTTTCAGCGTCTGATGGACAGAATTCTCCGGCCGCATGCTGCAGATGGTTTTGCGAAGTCTGTAGCGGGAGAGAGAGGACGGAGCAAAGCGGTGAGTAAGTAGGTCAAGTGCAGATGATAAACACCTGTGTCTGATTGCAGTAATTGGCGTGGAGAGACCGGATATAAGCCGGCGAGAATGAGAGAGAGGGAGAGAGAGAGCTAGACTGGGACCTCGTCTGCTGCCTACCCTTTGCAAGAGAGATCAACTTGAGAATCTGGACTGTTTATTTTTGCTTTGTGCTGTGCTTGCGTGCACGGTGAAGGCGCTCTGTGCGCAACCTTTTATTTACTTTAAACTTGCTAATAAAAACGAGTGTCCCAGTATTCGCCGACCCCTGTCTTCTTCCTTCCCTTACCTACAACCCCGAACCTCATCACAATTATGTAAAATAATAAATAATTTAAATACATTGTAATAATAAGAAAATCATTATTAATAATTATAAAATAAATACTACAAAATGTATTTATTTTTCACTTAAAATTGACATGCAAGTTGTCAAGCTGATAATTGTCAGGGAACTCTGAACCCCTCCGTCCTATGTTAGACTGTTTAAGTTTTGAATACAGGGTTATGTCTTGCTTTAGCCTTGTCCACACGGACACAGGTATTTTTATAACCGTTACTTTTTTTACGCGGTTCGGCCGTTCGTCCACACGGAAACGCAGTATCAGAACATTAACCGAACATTTTTGAAAACCCCTGCCAGGGTGAGGATTTTCAGAAACGCCGGTTGCAGTGTTGTCGTGTAGACAGTAAAACCGGGGTTTTTGCTTCTGATTCAGGCTTCTGATTGGCCAACGTGGCTTTACGATTAGGGTTATATCGCCGCCTGCTGGTGTGGCATGCTCTTGACAGGTAACCCACGCGTGATAGCGTGGAAAAACTCTGGTTATAAAAATACCCGTGTCCGTAGGCCTCAATCTGTGTTTGAGTTTTACCATGAGTTGGTTTTTGCTCTGTTTTCAGTTTCCTTTGTTCCTTTTTAAGCTTCTAGTTAGTTTCCTAGGTTACTCGTTGTTTAATTATCGTTTGCACCTTATTTTCATTTAGTTCATTGGTTTGATCAGTTTATTTAAGCTCTGTTTCATTCTGTTCATTGTCAGTTCTTGTCGTGTTTATGTTGGTTGTTCTGTTCATATTCTTAGTTCTTGAGTTCATTGTGAATAAACCAGTTAACTGCTTTTGATTAGAATCTGCACTCAACTTTATTTCACTCAACTGTGACAAAAATGTAATTCATAGTGATAAAAAAATTGGATCCTAGAGGCCTGTTGGTTAAATATAATCAGTCAGTTGTGAAATTATAGAAGGGAGTGTGAAAATGCTCACTGGTATGCAACAAAAATGTATTAAATGTGGCTTGAGCATGACTTTTATTAGATATTTCATTTCTGTGTCTCAGTCTTGAAGTGAATGGCACTATTCACTATTCATAAAATATTCCTATGTGAGTGTTCACATGTTTTGAATACCAAAGGCTGGTTCGCCCTCAAATGTCACATCACTGCATGCTCCCGCTAAAGGATTGTTTGCTCATCAAGCCATAGGGAGACATAATTACTGTTTATCACTGTTAAATATGGATTTTGCGATGACTGAAGTGAAGGAGTTATTTCAGAGTTATTTCAATTACTGAACCGTGCATTTCACATGTTTTGATAACATAATAAAAATAAAAATAAAAATAAAAATAAAAATGTAAAATAATTTTTCTTTTGGTTCAGTTTTGACCTCTCCTTGTGAAAATGAAGTATATTTTAAAAAATGTAGTTGCACATAATATTAATGAATATTAAATATATGATATTAATGAAATAAAAGGCCACTTAAGTGTACTTAAAGACAGTACACTTTCATGACTATGTTAAAAGTGCACTTTGTAATAATGTCAAATTAAAAGTTTTAATTTTAAAAGTACATTTTAAATCTTTTTTCAAATTTTGAAATTACTAAGTATATTTTAGTTTAGCATATACTTAGTTTATGCTTGTCAGTGTATTTGGCTGTAGATTTTAATGTTTAAAAAACAATAGAAATAATTATGAAATTACATACAAAAAAAACATAAGTCCTACTGTGATATTGTTATGATCTTGGTCCACAAAGGATGACAAAGAGGAAGGTTTAGAGTAAAAAGTAGAAATGGCTTTTAATTCAACACTACAATCGAAATAAACAAAGCAATACTGTGTCCTCAAACACATTTAACACCAGACAAAGAGCTGAATGAACTGAAGAGCTTATATACACAAGATACATAGAACATACTAAAAGTATTTGAAAACAAAACCAAAATGTGGTATAAATAAAGCGTAGCGTCAGTTCTGGAAGGTCACGTTAGTCAAGCTCACATCAGCTGACTCTCATCTAATACACGTCTACCAATAGGAATACGACGCCTATCACTGTATACATATATAAGCTGCCAGAGGCGGAGGCGGAGACAGTGGGACTGACAACCAAGGCGGGCTGCAGCGAGAACGTCCGAGATGGAGCCAGGGTGCCAGAGGCGGAGGTGGTGGGACTGACGACCAACGCGGATCCAGAGGGAAGGCAGAACCAGATGGAGGGACGAAGTGCAGCTGATGGCCCAGAAGTCTGTGGCACAGACAGGTGACGATTGACCAAGGTGCAGCCGGAGGGACGAGGGAGCCCAGTGGAGTCGTAAGGGCAATGGTGGAGCTGGAATGGTGAGGGAGGAAAAAAGTGGAGCTGAGGGAGGGAGGAGCCAAGGTGGAGCTGACTGTTTGCCGAGCCAAGGTGGAGTGATGGGCTCGGTGGCTGGAGGCCGATATAGGGAATTCTCTAGCCAAGGTAGAGCTTGGTAATGAAAGATCCGATGCGGATCCATGCAGCATAATGGAGTAGCTAAATAAAGGAGGAGCTGAAGGGAACCAGCAGAGTTGGGCTGAAGGACTGGCTAGCTTGGGCAGAGGAGGTGAGAGAGGGTGGCTGGGCGGGAGTTTCATCAATGACATAGACTTTGGCTGGGCGATGAAACAGTCTTGGTGCTGAGCGATGAAATAGACTTGATGCTGGGCAGAACCAGTGGCGATGAAAAAGATATCGAATTTGGGCAGGACCAACAAAGACAGGAGATTCAAGGAAATGTCTGTTTCCAAATCATCATTCATATTAGTAGAGGCAAGCTGCAGCTCACCCTCAGCGGTGGGAGTGTGGCAGGGTTTTCCGCCATACCCACGTACTCCACTAGCAATCCCACTGTTATGCACAAATTTGCCAGCTCACACACCTGGTCAAATAATTTGTGGGGTTCGGGCTCCGGGGCGGGGGTGTGCTCAGTCCTTTGCTCTGGCTACTGTCAATGAGGATCCATCCACACACAAAGCAAAGTTAATTTACTGTTCTAATGTCAAGCAGGTATCCCCCAGATTTTCACACATAGTCCTCCAGATCTGGGCCATTTTGAAAAATAAAAACATCAGTCTCTTTAGGCTCTTGAAAAGTAGCTTCTGGGACTACATTAATTCAGCAATATATATTTCTTAGGTCTGGTGTTCTATTACGATCTGGGTCCATAAAGGTTGATGAAGATTAAGGTTTTGAGTCAAATTAAACCAAAATGTGACATATGTGACAGATATAACAAAAAACATATTGGCAGTTTTTTAAAAGAGGACATTTGGTATGTCCAGCCTAAACATCTTTTTTCAATCGGAAATATATCAACATAAGAATATTTAGCACTGTGTTGATACCATATATCAACTTTTTATTCATGGGTTTCATCAGGTCCCTTTCCACAGGTGTATAAAATCAAGCACCTAGATTATGAATGCAAACTGCATTGTGCTTGATTAATACACCTGTGGAAAGGGACCTGATGAAACCCATGAATAGAACTTCAGAGCATCGACAGAAAGGCACTCTGCCAGTATTTTATTCTTTATATTCATTACGCGTTTGCATTGTTTAAGATGTAGTGGCACAAACAATATAAAATGGATAGAGAGGCAAAAAGAAGCAAAACAGAACAGAAAGGAAGAAAGTGGGAAAATGCATAAAAGGAAATCATTTATCACATTCAGGATTTTGTTGGGTTTGAATGCAAATGTAAATCATAATTATCTTCATTCAGACATATTTGATTACACAAGACTGCAAGTCATCGCATAATTAAAGTGAATTTGTGAATAGGTTCATCAACAGTGTCACCACCTTGTATAGTCTTAACCTGTGTTGAGTAAATTAAGCCTCTGATATAAATGTGTGAGCACACTGAACATATTTAATATGGATTTAATTATTACATACACGCTCCCCTGTGTAAAATGGGAATCAAAGCCACTTTGTGGTAAGTAAAAAGGAAAGCGAACGGGCTGCAGTAACATGCACCACCATTTCCCTCCAGTGATTCAGCTGTAATTATGAATAACATCCGAGTGTTCTGCATGTCGACAAGAAAGTCAAAGTCCTTTTAAATCACTACTTGTGTTCTCCTTTTAGTGTATTTCCAAAAGCGAGTTAGCATGCCTTTTTTTCTTTCTATAACGCTAACGGCTAACACGACAAAAACAGAATAATGGCAAGTGGCTTTTGATGAACATTTACACAAATCAAGTCTGCACTAGTCATTCACTATCTAATTATGAGTGACAGTTGATTGAACTTAAGTTTTCAGACACGTTTAATGATTCAGAGCTGCCAACACTCACGCTTTCCCCGTGAGACTCACGCGATTGAGACTTTTCACACTCTCTCACGCCACACTTTCATTTCTTTCATCACTTTCACACTCCATTTTCTCACGCCACACTTTCATTTCTTTCATCACTTTCACACTCCATTTTCTCACGCACAGAAAAATTGCGAAGCAAAGAGGACAAGGAGACCGACAGACTACAGAGCAGGTTACTTATGATATAAAAAAAAATCTCAGCTCTCAGATTCTATCAATTTTATTACGAAATTCAAACAATAAATACCGTTTTGGCGCTTGTAAATGTGACGTGACAGATCCCTAGCGGCTCGTGAACAGATCATCTCTAATAGTAAATAAACACGAACACTGTTGAAAGATACAGTACAACTTACCGAAATGTATGTATACATTTATATATTTATATGTGTACTATATTACATGTTTATTCTATTTTTACTTGACATCTTATTTTACTTTTACTAAAGTTGTTATTATAATAATAATAATAAAAAATTAAAAACGCATTATATTTAATTTGAGTTAGTCTATTTTTAACCTTAAATAATACTACCAGCTGATAGGGCTCTATGTTTACAGCATTAGGTGAGATTTTTTTTTTCTTGAGAAAAATTAACACCTATCTTGTGTACCTAATATTTATCCAGATGAGTCAATATTAAATCAAATCACAATAATTTTATTTAATTGAAATCGTGAAATTTGTGTCAAGTAATAATAAAAAAACCTAGCTTACCAGAAATTGTACCATGTAAACATTGTAACATGCCCCCCCACCCCCACCATAAATCTCACTCCAAGCTAAACTCAAAAGTTGGCAGCTATGTTAATGTCTTGATTGATGTTTTGACTTACTGAGTACTATTGATTGCTAACATACACTGCCATATTTCCTGAGGTAAATATTGTTATTTTTGACAACTAATCAAATCGTTCTCGTCATTTAAACATTCAACAAGTCTTGACTTCCACTTCCACAAATACTTTTAGGTTTAAATGTCCTTGAAATGTGGGAAGAGAAAAACACGTTGTTTTTCTGACAGGCTGCTAGAGAGGGTGCCCCAGCCTCACCTGAATTTTAAGACATATTCTGTTGACATCTTGACAGGACATAGTGGCATTTTTACGTGTGTGTTCCCGTTGCATGCTGCCGCTCTTAATAAAAGTATCCCATGCTCTTAACCTCAAAGAGTGCACTTGTCACAGCCCTGGGACTCTTTAAAGTAACAGTGGGAAAATAAGGAGCAATTTAAACCACTGTTTTTTGTTTTGTTTTTTTAGCGCTATTTTAGCATGCCTAAATGGACACTCTGCCAACCGTTAACTTGTTTACAGTCTTTCAAGGCGTGATTTGGAATGCTGTTTCCAGTGTTGCACTTGAGAAAACAGAGAAAACACTTTCACATATGAAACAGAAACATATCCATTATCATTATTGAATGTGCTAAAATTTAATAGGCAAAGTTGTCTGTTTTTTTTAACATAATAATATTCCTGCATTTTCCCTTACACAGAAGTCCTGTGGTGATAACATAGAATGATGAGTACTGTGAAATCTACTGTACCATGAAAGTGAAAGATTGATATATTCCATGTTATTTACAGACGCCCCCTAAAAGTGTTTGGAGTAAGTTCAGCTACACTTAAAGTATATGGATTTCAGAGACTTTGATAACAAATTTGATAAATAATCAAAGATATTTGAAAATGAACAAAGACATTTACCTTACTGCCTTACTGTTTTCAACCCACTCTTTCTTACCCCAAGGGCCATTTGGAATTCCTAAAGACAGAGGTTTTGATAGTGCTCAAGGCCTGTAGGGCAAGATATGGTGTCTTCAAATTGTCACTTCTTTAGTACTGTGGAGGAAGTTGCTTTTTTGATTGGTCAGTTTGAATGTCTCACATTTGGGTTACAGTCACATGGTCAAGGAAGGGATAAAAGAAGATTGTAACAGTTGATCTGTCTCTCTTTTATTCTCTGGCTCCCTTTCTTGGGGCACTCTTGCTTTGCCTCCTCTTTTCTTTGTCTCTTACTTTCTACACACTCTCTCTCTCTCCCTCTCTTTCTACCTCTCAGTAACATTTTACATATATGCTGGGTACGATTAATGGTATAAGTTTTTATCATCTAATCTATTTTGTAACTATGTCAAGTGTAACCATAACCATATTTTCATTAAACCCTTTCAATTACAAATGATGTGCTAACCAGTTTTGATTTGGTATTAACTTTGACGTGCTACCTATTGCAATACAATATTGTCACACTATAGCAACCCTCTCGTAGACAAAAATTTTGCAGTTTTCTACCATCTTGCTGATAACGTTTCTTTAGTCATTCGGCAGTCTTGCAGCCTGAACCCCTAGGAAATCCACCCTTACAAAATTAAAAATTTAATTAACATAAATAAACCAGTAAGTAAACACATAAATATTGGAAACAAACAGCAATAAACAAATGTGGGACGTTTTTCTCTATATTTGCTGTTCTGAGACTCATTAGTCCTGAAAATGCTCATTAGTCCACCTGAATTATGCATGAGCACTGCTCAGACTGGCCTATCACTCACATCTGAACATCTCCATACACACACACACACACACACACACACAGAGAGAGAGAGAGAGAGAGAGAGAGAGAGAGAGAGAGAGAGTCACACAATGGGCCCTATCTTACACCCAGTGTGATGCAAGTGTTTTTTGCTAGTTTCAGTCCAACGCAGTTATCATTTTCACGTCCTGCGCCAAGTTGTTTAAATAGCAAATGCATTTGTGCCCATTTGTGGGCCCATGGGCGTGCTGGTCTGAAAATGAGGTGTGTTCTGGCACATTGTTGGCACGTTGCTATTTTTAGTCAACAGAAATAGACTGCGCCATTGACCAACTGAAAGCTGTCTAAGTCAATGCCGCAATATTGCGAGCGCAACTGGCATTTAAAGGGAATGGAAGATGAGACTCTGATTGGTTTAACGCACGTAAATCCCAAAACACACCCATTACTCATATAAGAGAATAGGGACAACCCTTTTAGACCATGCGCCGACCATTTTTCCCATCGGATACGCCCTAAGTGAACTTCCGCTTTAGACCATGCGCTTAGATCAGGGGTGGGCAAACTTTTTGGCTCAAGGGCCACACTGGGTTTTAAAATTTGACAGAGGGCCGGCTCAGTAGCAGATTATGAAACACAATCTAATGAAAGTGCCTATCTATACCACAAATTTTATTTCTCGTGCCATTTATACGCCAAGAATGTTTTTTGCGTGCATATGCTACGCACTGTAAACCCCTTGGTTAGGATTAGGGGTGCGGAGTGCTTGCCTATTACACGCCATAAAGTGCGTATCATATATGCACGCGAAAACTGCGTATCATAAGTAGGCTACTACAAATACAATTCGTGGTATTCGCACTTTCATGAGATCGGGCTGAGCAAACACACGTTGTGGCAACGTCTGCGCGAAATTCAACAACTGAGAGACGACATTCTGACAATAAATTTTTTATGCTAGATATCCCCCATTTAGCATGTTATGTTTTGAGGTTAATTTTTAATTAGTTAGATGTTAGATAATTATAGCCTATACTTTTTAAATATTGTTTATCCTTATTATTATTTAATGGGCCTAACAGTAAATTAGAAACAAAACACCTGCAAAGTACACTTAGAAGAGTAAAAATGACAGAAATTAATTCAACTTTTTAAAAACTGCATATGGCAATCAATTTGCACTTCCAAAAGTCATACATTTGTGGAAAAAACGAAATAAACGAATATACAAATTTATTTTTAAGTATACTAAAATAAAACATAAAAAGCAAAGGCAGATCAGAACATTTCATGAACAAAACCGGGTTCTGTACAAGGCAGACAGGGGAGCCCGGTCGAAAGCCGGGCGATAAAGGTCGGTAAACGAATCGTCAGTTACATCCACAAATCCAGAAGAGCAAAGAAACTAAATAGCAGACAAATCAAAGGAAAAACTAAACAGGTGTGCAAGCGGTTACCAAACATTTTTTTTCTCTGTGAGTTTCCAAAAAAGGAAAAAAACATTAACGTGCAACAAGTCTATGCGCTTAAGTCGCTGTCTGTTTGGTTTCCATGGTGACGCGTCATTGCTTGTGACACACCGCAGCCACAACAATGCTGAATGAATGATGTTCTGCTTTTATGTCATTTTTCCTTTTTTACATTTGTTAGCTATGGCATGAAATATCTGATATTCCGATTGTCAAATATATGCAACGCAATATATATATATAACGCAAAGTATTGCAAGAAAAAGGCTAAATGAATGCAATCTTAAGACAATTTTTTAAATACTCGACGGGCCGGATTAAACATCCTAACGGGCCGTATGTGGCCCGCGGGCCGTAGTTTGCCCACCCCTGTTTTAGATGCACCAGTTTCCATTCAAGGGTTATTTGGAGATTCAGTTAATAGTGCTGTAGCTAAATCACAAGAAGCTTCAAAACAGGCAGTGTCAGGGTACGGCGAAGGGTATGACGTATGGTACACGTCAATGCGTATGCTACGCCGTACCTTCTATGCGCACCCAACGCAGAAGTATAAATTGGCCTTAACGGTTGTGCCCGCGGGCCGTAGTTTGCCCACCCCTTGCTTAGATCGTTAAAATATGGCCCTTTGACTTTTAACATCTCTTTAATTACAATCTAATAACACAAAAATGACATACACCTTTAACACATTACTTCATAAATACATAATCCAAATAAAACATCTTTAAAATAAAAAATAAAAATTAGCTTCTTTTACAACAATACATTACATTCTCCCTCTTCATTGGGTTGACATAAAATATTTCCAACACCCCATAAATAGAAGAAAGATTCAGTATCATTCACCAATTCATAATACTTACTCCATAACCAGCCTACTTTTTACCAGAGCTCTGAACATGTTCAAAGGATCAGTATCACTATTAAACTGCATTTTTTTCTCTTTCTTGTCATCCAAATTGCCATTTTTGTATCATGTATCAAAACACTTTTGCTTTTATTTGAGGTGCTATATTTTGGTAATTTTTATTTTTTTTTAATAATAATTATGGCTCAAGTCTTTTTACACACCAAAAATTCCTAATAGCCTTGAACATCCAATAAATATTATGAAAAACTGTTTCTGCTAGACCACAAAACAAACGCTCTTCTCCTTGCAAAGCATTTAGATGAACTTTATAATGGTTTGTTGCTTAAATCCAATGAGAAATCCTCCATTGCAAATCTCCACTTCTTTTTTTCAATTGGTTTATTATACAATGTCCTCCAACATCCTTTTTGAGAGGCCCCTGATTCAACAAAACTAGTCCATTTGGTCTCTGGAAGATCTTTCAATGCTCTTAAATTTAAATATTTTACACAAACCAGATAAAGTGACTTCTTAGATATAGTGTCAAAGAGACCAATTTCAGGTGTTGTAAAATAAAGTAATCTTCCATCAACCGCCTGTCACTCTCCTACATTTACACCCTGATGCTGGGGAATACAGTCTCAACCATTTCTGCTTGCAATGGTATTACAGTAAAAGACTCCTGCATCTCAGCTAATAATTTTTCAACAGTCCGAACCAAATGAATACCAATCTTCATGCCGTTTTTCGGCAGAAATCCATTTGTCCCTTGACCGAAGATGACAGATTTGACATATTCCTGCTTTAACCAAGCTTGCCCAGACACCTTTCAATTTTAACATCACTCTAGATAAAAGAGGATTACAAATCAAAGGTTCTTCAAGAACCCACTCATGGGTTACCTCAGACAGCTCTCTTTTAACAATAAATATTTGCCACGCATTTAAGACTGATGCATAAAAAGAATAGAGTCCATTAAAATCAAATTCATTAAAAATAGGTGTCTATCCAAGTTCATCCGCCCCACTCTTTTTAGTAAAGCACAAGCTATTTCTGAGACTGATTATATTGGAGTGTTTGTACAATCTGCAGTCTAAACACAACTACCTTGGACTTAATGTCCATAAGGACTCAGATACAGTACTGATTCTCTTAACCAAATGTTGTCCATTTCAGAAAAAAATCACCAACACTCTTTGAATTCCCCTAATGAATTCATCTGGTGGGTTTAACGCAATTCATTTAAGCCATAAAATAGAGGTGGCAATATTATTTATGACCAGCACTCTCCCTCTATATGATAATTGAGGTAAAGTCCAACACCTTCCCAGTTTTTTCTTTGATGTACTTCTGAACCTAAAAAGATGCCTAAAAACTTAAATCCATCTTTTTCCCACTTTACATTTCCAGGGATAACAGGTTTTGCATTGACATGTGTAACGGTCACTTTGTGCTTTTATGGTAATCTGAGGTAAAATGAGAATTGCGCATGTGCGTTGAGTGTCAGTAATAGATTCGACAGGAGAAGAGATAACCACTCTATCGACCTTTGTACTCTTCCTTGTATTTCCTTTTATACAGTATTTTGTGACCTGAGTAGAATGTTTATTTGTATACTTTTCCTCACTCAATCCCCATGTATGCGGACGAGTGTGACGTTTTATTAAAGCCATTTTATTAAACCCGGGAAAAATACGCCATCTCTCATCTCTCGTGCATCTTTTCCTCCGACCACCACATTGTTTTTCTCTCTCTGGGCAACAATTCAACTTTACGTTACACATGACAGCATTTCTCTTTATTATTGCACCAAAAGGATACTGTTTTACTCCAGTTCAGTTTTGCAGATGACGCTCTCTCATTTAAAGAGATACTGTAATGAACAACATCAATATCTCTTTGATCTTTCACAATTACAGTAATATCGTCTGCATATGCTGTTAACTTGAACGCATTGCAGTTACCATCAACCTTTAGACCACACAGTTCTTTTCTTAAAATACATAGGAGTGGTTCCACTGCTAAAGCGTATAACTGACCAGACAGTGGGCATTATACCTTTAACCAACCTTATTGGTTTACTTAACCCACCACCTATTTTTAGAATACTAGAGACATTCATATATAATAGTTTGATCCAAGAAATAAATCCATCTCCAAACCTAAAAGCACTCATTGTTTCATACAGAAAACCATGATCCACTCTATCGAATGCTTTTTCCTGATCCAGGAACAGAAAGCCAACATTCACTTCATGTAGTTTTGAGTAATCTAAAATGTCTCTGATCATAATAATATTATCATATATGTTTTTTTTCTAGAATGCAGTAAGATTGATCTTGATATATTACATCTCCTAATACAATTTTCAGCCTATTTGCCAACACTTTAGCTATTAGCTTATAATCATTTGTTAGAATTGACACAGGCCTCCAGTTTTTAAGATCACTCAAGTATCCCTTTTTTGGTAATAATGTACTTTGGTATACTGCCCGTTGACAACTTGTGGGAAGGCGTTTTTCTTTAAAACTCATAAAAGTATTTTCCGATGTAGTTCCACACAGCTTTAAAGAAGTCCACTGATAGTCCATCAATTCCAGGTGCTCTCCCAGGCTTCATCTGTTTAACGGCATCAGTCAACTCCTCAAATGATACAGAACTGTCCAGATTCTCACTCTGCGTTTTAGTTAGAGAAGGCAACTGCTGCAGTATTGACACACATTCAGTATCCGTGTCTTCTTTTCTATACAAGTTTGAATAAAATTCCAACGCAATCTTTCTCATCTCTTGCATCAAAAGTATTTCGTCCATCAGTTTTTGTCAAACAATACATTTAATTTTGTTGTTTTGACACTTTTTCAAAAAACAAACAAAAAAAAGCAGTAGGTGCATCTATCTCATGTACAGACATCAAACGAGATCTGATCAGGGCACCTTTTGCCCGCACTTGCAACAAATCTTCTATATCTCATTTCTTTTCACCTAAAATGCCAGCTGAGGATGAATTAGATTTCTGAATCATACCAGATGTGATGTGTAAAATCTCTTGTTCTATTTCAGATTTTTTTTGTTTTATTTTTCTTGTTGAAAAAAACATGTATACTGCTGACAAAATATTTTTATTTGTGTCTTTCCGATTTCCCACCATTGTATCAAATTATCAAATTCATTTTTCTTAGAACACCATTCATTCCAAAACGTTTCAAATTTCTCAATGAACTCTTTTTCTTTCAAAAATGCAACATTACATTTCCAATACAGACTTTTAAATTTAGATTGTGTCAAAACAATATTGACTGTAATAAAATTGTGATCTGATAGACAACATGGAAAAAATATTACACCCCATTATTCTATTATTTTCAGCACACTTGACATACAACCTGTCCAGTCTTGCTACACTTATCATTCCCTGCGAAAATTTGTCCATGTAAATTGCTTAATTTCTTTATTCCTGTCTCTCCGTACATCTATCAAATCATTCTGAACTATAATACTTTTAAAAACAGCAACTGATACAGGATGTGGTTCCTCATTATTCCTATCTAAAAGAAAATTAAGAGAACAATTCCAATCCCCACCAATGATGAGCATACCATCTAAATTATAACTTTTTAAAAACTCTCCTAATTTGCTAAACATGATGTTCCCTTTCGTAAAGGGAACTCCCGCTGCATCGATACTCGATACTTTGGGGAATGCCCTCGGCATGACGCGTCTGAAGTCTGTAATGGAACTATTCCAATCTTGATTGGTGCTCGTCACTCGTGACGTTGCATGTGACGGTGATCCGGAAGCTATAAAAGGGCAACGGAACATAGCCGTATCAGCTTTCTGTCCTCAGCAAGCGTTCTGTGTGACTGTATTGTCTTATTTGGTGTTGTTTGTCTATCTCAATATATATATGGCGAATATAGAGAAACGACTCAGGCGGTGTGCGTCCCCTTGCTCGCGCTATTTGAGCGAGGGTGACACGCACTCGTTTTGTGTTGTTTGTCTGGGAGTGGAGCATGCACGGGCAGTGCTCGAGGGCGCTGTCTGTGCAAACTGTTTTCAGCTATCTATGAGAGAGCTCCGCTCCCGTTTGAGCTTGTTCGATCAATCAGATCAGGCTCGCGTTTCCAGTGCATCAGGCCCCGCGTCTGTTGAGGCAGCGCGCCGCTTGTATGCATGGGATTCGCACGTGGAGCTGGCAGATAACACTGAGACGGTTGCGACCCTTTCTCAGTGTTTATTAACCAGTGGAGCTGGTTAATAAACACTGAGAAAGGGTCGCAACCGTCTCAGTGTTATCTGCCAGCTCCACGTGCGAATCCCATGCATACAAGCGGCGCGCTGCCTCAACAGACGCGGGGCCTGATGCACTGGAAACGCGAGCCTGATCTGATTGATCGAACAAGCTCAAACGGGAGCGGAGCTCTCTCATAGATAGCTGAAAACAGTTTGCACAGACAGCGCCCTCGAGCACTGCCCGTGCATGCTCCACTCCCAGACAAACAACACAAAACGAGTGCGTGTCACCCTCGCTCAAATAGCGCGAGCAAGGGGACGCAAACCGCCTGAGTCGTTTCTCTATATTCGCCATATATATATTGAGATAGACAAACAACACCAAATAAGACAATACAGTCACACAGAACGCTTGCTGAAGACAGAAAGCTGATACGGCTATGTTCCGTTGCCCTTTTATAGCTTCCGGATCACCGTCACATGCAACGTCACGAGTGACGAGCACCAATCAAGATTGGAATAGTTCCATTACAGACTTCAGACGCGTCATGCCGAGGGCATTCCCCAAAGTATCGAGTATCCATGCAGCGTCTCGTTCCCTACTCAGGGAACGAGGGTTACATACGTAACCCGAGACGTTTTC
>FLSR01001113.1:60103-103663 GCA_900092035.1 Leuciscus waleckii
GAAAACGTCTCGGGTTACGTATGTAACCCTCGTTCCCTGAGTAGGGAACGAGACGCTGCATGGATACTCGATACTTTGGGGAATGCCCTCGGCATGACGCGTCTGAAGTCTGTAATGGAACTATTCCAATCTTGATTGGTGCTCGTCACTCGTGACGTTGCATGTGACGGTGATCCGGAAGCTATAAAAGGGCAACGGAACATAGCCGTATCAGCTTTCTGTCTTCAGCAAGCGTTCTGTGTGACTGTATTGTCTTATTTGGTGTTGTTTGTCTATCTCAATATATATATGGCGAATATAGAGAAACGACTCAGGCGGTTTGCGTCCCCTTGCTCGCGCTATTTGAGCGAGGGTGACACGCACTCGTTTTGTGTTGTTTGTCTGGGAGTGGAGCATGCACGGGCAGTGCTCGAGGGCGCTGTCTGTGCAAACTGTTTTCAGCTATCTATGAGAGAGCTCCGCTCCCGTTTGAGCTTGTTCGATCAATCAGATCAGGCTCGCGTTTCCAGTGCATCAGGCCCCGCGTCTGTTGAGGCAGCGCGCCGCTTGTATGCATGGGATTCGCACGTGGAGCTGGCAGATAACACTGAGACGGTTGCGACCCTTTCTCAGTGTTTATTAACCAGCTCCACTGGTTAATAAACACTGAGAAAGGGTCGCAACCGTCTCAGTGTTATCTGCCAGCTCCACGTGCGAATCCCATGCATACAAGCGGCGCGCTGCCTCAACAGACGCGGGGCCTGATGCACTGGAAACGCGAGCCTGATCTGATTGATCGAACAAGCTCAAACGGGAGCGGAGCTCTCTCATAGATAGCTGAAAACAGTTTGCACAGACAGCGCCCTCGAGCACTGCCCGTGCATGCTCCACTCCCAGACAAACAACACAAAACGAGTGCGTGTCACCCTCGCTCAAATAGCGCGAGCAAGGGGACGCACACCGCCTGAGTCGTTTCTCTATATTCGCCATATATATATTGAGATAGACAAACAACACCAAATAAGACAATACAGTCACACAGAACGCTTGCTGAGGACAGAAAGCTGATACGGCTATGTTCCGTTGCCCTTTTATAGCTTCCGGATCACCGTCACATGCAACGTCAGGAGTGACGAGCACCAATCAAGATTGGAATAGTTCCATTACAGACTTCAGACGCGTCATGCCGAGGGCATTCCCCAAAGTATCGAGTATCGATGCAGCGTCTCGTTCCCTACTCAGGGAACGAGGGTTACATACGTAACCCGAGACGATTTCCTTCCCACCACAAATTTAACTCAGATTCATCTTATATATCACTATGAGTTTCTTGTAAAAATATTACTTCTGAATCTTTAAGCCTAAGAAACTCAGAGAGTAAAACTCTTTTTCTCCATCCCTCAGCCCATTCACATTTAATGATCCTAGTCCAAGAATCTGCATTGCAGGGGAGAGGGAAAAAAACAACAAATGACAGAAAAACTAATCACAAATTTGGATAGATCCCACACCCATGTGCTTTATTTTTTCCGTTTTGCCAGTTTTCCGTTATCCTTTTGAGTTTTACGTACATTTGTTAGAAACTTTTTCAGCCGAAATAATTTTTGTTTTGAAATGACCTCATAGCCCACGTCTTCTGAGCTATTGACACTGATTTTAGACACTTTATAACATCGGGGAAAATGTTTGCAACATCAACCTTTTTCCCTTTAGTTAAATCCGGAAACTCATTTAATTCTTCGACAGAATAAACGTCCTCCAAAGACGGACTGCAATCAATCCTCCATCAGTTCTTCATCACTGTTTTCACTCTCCACAAGCACATTATTTTGTAACCAGCTAACACTCCAAACCTTACCACCATAAACAAATTCCTTAACCTTAAAGCTACACTGTGTTAGTATTTCTCCCATCTAGCGGTGAAATGATATGACTACCAACTGAATATTACTTTCTAGCCCCTCTCATTCCGAGGGTGTTTTAACTCCTACGGTGGCCGTAAATTCCAGTCACGAGTAATCTCCCCCTCGCATTCGTCAAGGTGCCACTGAGTGTAAAAGTGTAAAAAGGCGAAGCTTGAACAGGTATGTCCCTCTTTGGCTAATGTATTTTCAAGATGGAGGCGCAACATGGCTGCCGCCATTCGGGCGACTCGCTCGTATGTATTCTGAATGGCAGATTCTACGCTTACGAGAATACTTGATTTAGTGGGTGGAAGTAATTACACATAATTACTTTAATTACACAATGAGCACATATAATTTTGAAAGAAGTGTTTTTTTGCTAAGAATCAACTTAAACAATTTACACAGTGTAGCTTTAACAGCAACAACTTCATCCTTCAAAACAATCAGGCCTACAGCATTATCACCAGCTCGCATAGATGAAATAAACCCACTCACCTCTGACTTTGACTTGGATCTAAAGCACTCTTCTCGGGTGGAGAACCAGTCTGAGGAACAACGCTGAGTTCACCTGCCGAAACCGTAGCCTCCGAATCCTTATTATTAACCCCAAATTATTTGAATTTTTTTTGTAATCATCAACCTTTACAACTATGGGCCGTTTTTCTTAGTCTTGACTTTAGTTTTTTAGGGTTTTTTTTCGCTATGAAAAGACATTACATTCAAACTTTCCAAAGCGACTCATTTCTTTTATAATTTTAATCATTGGAAATAAATGGCTGAAAATGGTAACCCTAGTAGCAGGTGCGCGCAAAGGCATTACTTGCACCAGGGTATCGGAAACAACAATTCCTTTTTCAACAAGGCTGTTTACGAATTTTTCATCTTTTAGAAACACCCCTGCCGCCTTGTTCATTTTGAAGGCCGATGATATTTTGTCGTGTCCTACAATCTCGCCCATTGCAACCCACATGCAGAGAGAGAGAGAGAGAGAGAGAGAGAGAGAGAGAGAGAGAGAGAGAGAGAGAGAGAGGGGGGGAACATTCACAGAGATCATGTAACCTTTTAGAGCAGTCTTTCTATTTAGGTCTCAAACTCAGGAAGCTCACTGAAACATCTGTTAGCGAACAGCCTTCAGGTCTTATTCCAGAACATCAAAGCCTCAAAGGAGGAAACCCGTCAGCCATTTGATGCCACTCTTGAAGATGCTCAGAGAGAGAAATATTTCAGTATTTGTGTGAAAGTAGAACTGTATGTGTCTTGACATCCTTTAAATATAGAGAACCACTGTATGGGCAGTTCATCATTAAACGTCTCTGTAGTACAAGCTAACATAGCTGGAAAAGAAAGTCTTTTCAGAAGAAAAATAAGTTTGATGAACGATTACAAAGACAAACATTTTCTTTCGTTGTAAAAAAAATGCACTGATGAATCGCACATAATAAGACGATTTTTTTTTAATAAGAAAAGCAAATATGGAATTTTGACATCATTTGGAATTTGGAATTCAATAAATTTGACTACAGCTTAATTATGAGGATTGCAGTTTAAAACAGAATGATAGGATTAAAAAACAGTATAAGTATTATGTAAGTATTATAATGATTATGCAAGTATTAAAATGAGAAAGTATTATTATCAGTAGGCCTAATAGTGTGAAATATTATTACAAAATTCAAAAATAACTGTTTTTATTTGAATATATTTTAAAATGCAATTTATTTCTGTGATGGCAAAGCATTTTCAGCATCATTACTCCAGTATTCAGTGTCACATGATCCTTCAAAAATCATTGTAATATGATGATTTGCTGCTCAAGAAACATTAATTATTATTATCAATGTTAATATTTGTATATTTCAGAATTTTTTTTAACAATTTATAATAACGTGTACTATGAATCATTAGTTAAGCATTAGTACATCATTCATTTATAATTTATAAAGCATTAATAGACATTAATAAGCAGTTTATAGCTGTAAATGCTTTATTCTTGACAGTACTATTACTTGACTACAGTAATAGTAATAGTGCTTCATAATAGTATTTTCATACTTTATTAATGATAATTTTTTTCAGTCCTAAATTATGTATTACATGTGACCTTTCAACGTGATTACGTAATGTGTGGCGCATCACATTAGTGCAAGACGAGCATTTGTGGTTAAAAAGTATATAAATGTTAAATTTTTTTAGACAGATCGGCTGGGATTGTGTAGAGTCCTTTGAAGCTGCATTGAAATTTGGACCTTCAAACCGTTGCACCCTAGTTGTACCCTATGGTTGTACCCCAAGAGAGGAGGGAGAATGGAAATAGAGGCTCTTGATGTGAATCAAAAGAAACGGCATCTGTGGGTGTGACATCAAACAGCTTTTTAATAGCATCTCAAATAAAGACCACTAGTGTTTTTTTTGTTTTGTTTTTTACTTAAGAATATTGTCCTAAATGAATTTTTTTTTTTTTTTTTTTTTTTTTTAAACATGAATAGTCAGAACAGGTTTGCGATAAATGTACTTAAAAATGCACAAGATACTGTTCGTCTCGTAGTATATGACACATTCTGGTATCTATTAACAACAATAGACACAGCACAAGTTTAGTGGGGCGGGAACAAAGTCCAATAGGGGTAAGACCCAATGGAAGAACTGGCTGGTCAGGAATGAGACTGCCCCAAAAAAGAGATGGCCACAAAAAGAGAAACAATAGCAAGATTAAAAACTGTCAAAAAATATGACTAGAGAGAACAAAATAAAGAAACTATAAACAACTGGAATTATAAAATAAAATAAAATGATACACAAATGAAATAAATTCTATAAATTAATGAGATGCAAACAAAAGAAAGAAAAACAAGACTGTAACCTTTCAGGGAACTAGAGAGAAAAACAAATGAGGGTAAAACATTATAAGATAGCAAAACATTATAAATCAAAAAAGAAAGCTAAAAGTAAGGCCTGGGACAACTAAAGCAGAATAAACACTGGAACTAGGCAAGAGTAGAGTTCAGACGCAAAAGCCTCTAAGTACCATCTGAAATTTTCTTCTACAATGATCATTTTTATCAAGCTTGTATATTTAAGTTCAGAAATTTCACTTAAATGGCAATGAAGATTACCTATTAATTGTCATTTAAGTGAAATTATTGATCTTAAATATATGAGCTGATAAAATTGATCATTCTAGAAGAAAATTCCAGATGGCACTTAGAGGCTTTTGCATCTGAACTCTTTATATATATATACTCTAGCCTATAAAAGTGTCTGCCAAATGCATAAATGCAAAATGTGTGTGTGTATATATATATACACTTTTGCATTTATGCATTTGGCAGACACTTTTATCCAAAGCATTTGTACATAGTTTGTCCTAAAGCATATTAAAAACACCACTTAGAAATATAAACAACATTAAAAGCTTGATATTCACCAAAGGGGGGCTTTAAAAAAAACTAATTTAAAGGTTACGTTTAGGTTTAGAGGATTAAATATAATCGGTAAAAAGCATTAAAAGTCCATTAAAATCTCCACCATGACAAAAAACAAACATTTGTGTTTGTGTGTGTGTGGTATGTGGCGTGATATTGACACAGTGGCCTTCCCTGGAGACATGTCCTGCTCTATTTATACACAGACTAGACCACAGACCGCAAGACACCTCTGCCACTGATACATGTGGACACAGATGATGCTCTTCTGTGGACACCAAAAATTGTTATGTAAAATAATATGTTAAATATAAATATGTTAACTATTATGTTAAATATATTGAATATTACTTAATATTTTCTCATTTCCATTCAAATTTGCCTTCACTATATTTTTCTTCATTTCAAGGGGCAAATTGTCCTTTTCTCATCTCTACACCCACTTTCTGTCTATCAGTACCCCCCCCCCCCCCCCCCCCCCCCCCCCCCCCCCTCCTGCTTCCATTCGCATCTCTCTCGCCTTTTTCAGAGATGTTGACACGTCTTTCTTTTACCGTGTCTTCTTCGATTTTTGCCATTGCACTGAACACACTCATTTATCACCTCGGGCAAAGTGCTGAAAAGAGTGTGACCTCTTTTTTCTTTGCCAAACAACATCATGGTGATTAAGACCCCCCACCCCCCAACAAACACACACACAATTATTCCCTTGACACTGTTTATGGATTGTTGTGTGTCTGCTTGTCAATATCTGGATGATTGCAGGCTTTCTGTGGCCTCAGAGGAGCAAACACAAGATTAACACCATCACCACTTCTGGATAAATTCAAGATGTATTTTCCATCGAGGCACAAGGTTATATATATGAAATATAGAAACTGCTGACCTACTCATTGGATAGATTTTCACGCACAACCATCTCTAGGGTTTACAAAAAAATGCTCCAAGCAAGAGAAAATATCCAGTGAGTGGCAGTTCTGTGGGAAAAAAATGCCTTGTTGAAGCCATAGGTCAGAGGAGAATGGGCAGACTGGTTCCAGCTGATAGAAAGGCAGCCGTAACTCAAATAACCACTAGTTGCAACCGAGGTCTGCAGAAGAGCATCTCTGAACACACAACACATCAAACCTTGAAGCAAATGGGCTACAGCAGAAAACCACGGTGAACGTGATTTCACTAAGTTCACTGAGTTCCTGGAACATCTTCCAGTCAATCAATCAGATTCGAGGGCAGGGTGGGAATTATGTAATTTTAGGGGCAAGGCCATTTGGCCTCCACCTTTTCTTTTTTTTAGGGGCACCAAGGCCATATGACAGGGCACAAAGGCCATTGAGTACAATTCGATGGTTTTCCCATTCAGATTGATACCATAACATCCTAATTTGGAATAAGACATGGATTATGACTTTTTTAATTAAAAAAAAAACATTTTTTAATGAGAGAGAGAGAGAGCGCGCCATTACATCATTTATTAATGAGAGAGAGAGAGAGCACCATTACATCCAGAAGGTATACACCCTCACACAACAATAGAAACACCACAAATGCCAATAAAAGCATTCAGAAACAACACAATTGCCAATAAAAGCATTCAAAATATTCATTCAGTCCTCTATATCATGTGAGTGTGAGAGAGAGAACCATTTCATCCAGAAGGTATACACCCTCACAACAATAGAAACAACATAAATGCCAATAAAAGCATTCAGAAACAACACAAATGCCAATAAAAGCATTCAAAATATTCATTCAGTCCTCTATATCATGTGAGAATGTGAGTTATTAATTATGATTACCAAAGTTTACATTCAATATAGGCTATAAACAAATTGTGTGTAAACATGTTATAATTTGCCATACATACATACATATACATATATATAACATAAATTGTAAGAATATGACTAATAGTAAAGACTAGTACTAATAAATAAACATTAGGCCTATGCTAAAGTTATTAAATAGCAGTTCCAAACTAGTTTTCGTTAATACAATGTTGGTATGAGCCACTACAGTCATTTAAAAATATAAAAAATAACACAAAGAAAAAATAGTGGCATTTTGGGGTTAATATGGAAAGGACAGTTACCATGGTGAATACACAATATTAACAATAACTGTTAATGAAACATGGAAACTGCTCCTGGTGAATAGAATAGAATGAAAATCATACCTGTGCATTACTTTTATTTCGTGTAATTTACAACGTAACGGCGTTGCATGCTCGTAGTTTCTTTTGCACTTGATCAGTGAGGCGATACAGGCGCGCCGTCGCATTTGCGCGTGCAATTGAAGAGTGTGCGCTACGAGAACAGGATAACGGCTGACAGGACAAGAAAGTCAGTTTTTCTGAGGTGAAAAACTTTATCTCAGCGTACACTTATGTCACTGCCTGGTAGTTCCTATTGTGCTGGGTTTTCTGAAGTAGTCATGATTCGCCTCTCATAACATAACATGCTCTAAACACGCACGCAGAGTGGAAAAGGAGGCGCGGGGAGCAAGGATCACAGCGCAAATTTGAACTATATCGATATGCGATATGGTCTAATTCCATATCGCATTTAAAAAATATATCGATATATTTTTTATATCTATATATCGCCCAGCCCTACACTGCACCTGCGCGAATCCACGAACTAATTGAAGTTCAGAGACTGGGTGGCTCGCTGTAATTCAAAGCAAGCCCACTATGCCGCACTGGCGCTTTATACATGGAACTTGGACAGGGCCAGGGCACACAGGCCACTGTGGCCGTACGATGATTTTTTTTTCACGGGGCATGAAGGCCAAAGTGTAGGGCAACGGCGGCCATGGCCGCGTGGCCGCGGTATAATTCCCACCCTGTTCGAGGGACAAGTTTACATTTTATGTCAAGTTTATTTTAGGGATACCGTATAGGTAGGGACAAAGGCGAGCCTGCATTAAGTGGGGGCAGGCAAAATGAATCAATGAAGCCCTTCTAAAAGATTTGTTTGTTAATATATCTTTATTACCGATATATAATATAGATATAATTATACAACATACAAAAAAGTACAAAAAACACTTCTGCACTGAAACTGCCATTTGGACCTTCAAACCGTTGTACCTTGGTTCTACCCTATGGTCGCCCCATTGAAGTCCACTATATGGAGAACAATCCTGGAGTGTTTTCCTCAAAAACCTTCATTTCTTTTCGACTGATAAACGAGTTGAAAAGAATATATCTTTTTATTTTTTACAACATTAAAGTGCTTATTTTTTAATTAACAAAATGTCTGTCTTCATCTTTAAAATAGAAGAAAAATAAAAAAGTACAATCTTCATATTTATTCATTAATATACAATATAATCTTCATATTTATAATGGATTGTCACCTTAAAAACGGTGCTTACGAGCCTTAGCTACAGCAAATGCTGTCTCTATGTCCTCCATATCCAAAGACCTTCTTATGTTCTGTTCAATGGAAATTAGTGCCAGTGCTGAGAGCCTCTCTTCGTTCATTGTTGACCTTCCGTATTATTTAATCAGCTTTAAAGCTGAAAAACTTCTCTCACCAGAGGCAATGGTGATGGTAAGTGTTAGAAGCAGATGAAGAACAATGCTCAAATATCTAGAAGTTTCTCCTTGCAGATGTAATCTAACATGTCTCTTGGAGTATATGCATGATCAGGAAAGGTATATGTGGACAGCAACCTTGACCTCCATGACCAAATCCTCTGAATGCATGTCTTGACTCTTTCCCATTTTATGCAGTTGTCTTTGAGTTGTCCATTATGCATTGCTTAGGGCATACAAATCCTCCAGTTTACAGAATCAGTCACTGAAGCTTCCAATGGCTGTGTCAACCAAGGGCAGAAACAAATATCTTCTGAAAGACCCTTCTGAAGTGGATTGTGTCTGATCTCTGCCCTCATATAGAATGCCATGATATTTTGCGTTGTCTTTTCTCAGGCAATGTAATGTCAATATCTAGAGCTTCTGTTATTCCTCTTGCATCCGTTTGACAGGCAGCAAGTCCACTTACCCTGAAATTATCCAAGTTTGTTTGCACTCCCTTAGTTTCCTTTTTCAGTGTTTCTAGAGAAAGAATTTTACTCACATGTTTAATCTGATACAAGACATTGTACCAGATCACCACATTAATCACGCATTAATTGGAGACAAAATACTGCAGGAGAAAGTTCACTGGGTGACCGAAGTGAAGTACTATTCTGTCACAATGGACTGTACTCCTGAAGTCGGCCATACTGAAAAACTTTCTGTTTTGTTGAGAATTGTGAATTTTATCTCATCTGTGCAGCGCTGGGCAGCACTACAGAAACGTAAAATCTTTGTCAACAAAAAGATGGGAGGCTCGAATTGATAGTGTGAAGGTGGTATGTTACCAGCTGCCAGGGAATGTGAAAGCCCTGTCTGCCCTCAAGACATTTACTATGGAGAAGAAAGACTCAATGTCCATAGCAAACAGCATACA
Organism: Leuciscus waleckii; assembly: GCA_900092035.1. Classification (NCBI taxonomy): domain Eukaryota; kingdom Metazoa; phylum Chordata; class Actinopteri; order Cypriniformes; family Leuciscidae; genus Leuciscus; species Leuciscus waleckii. The sequence goes on from FLSR01001113.1 coordinate 69,869, forward strand.
GAAAGAGCCAATGACCTGCCGTTTTTTCCTATGTGATATCATTCTGTATGGTACTGCTATGGTGATTGTTTTAATTCAATGAAAGGTTAGATTTTTGTGATAAAAATAAATAAAAATAAAAATATGTAAAACAAGGCAAATTTATCTTCAGAGAATTCTTAACTGTACACACACACACACACACACACACACACACACGCACACGCACACGCACACACACACACACACGCACACGCACACGCACACGCACACGCACACACACACGTCTGGTTCACTATCTTTGTGGGGACTCTCCATAGACTTAATGGTTTTTATACTGCACAAACTGTATATTCTATCTCCTTACACTAACCCTACCCCTAAACCTACCCATCACAGAAAACTTTCTGCATTTTTACATTTTCAAAAATATATAATTTAGTATGTTTATTAACCCATTTCCCTCATGGGGACCCACACACACACAGGGGACATTTCATAGACATAATGATTTTTATAGTGTACAAAGTGTATATTCTTTCCCTTAACTCTGAACATACCCATCACAGAACATCACACAGAACATCACTTAATATGATTGTTACGGCCAGCTCGTTTCGACCGTACATAAAGGATACAAGTACACTAAATAATGACTTGCAAGATTTTATTAGTCTTCAAAATACAGATAAATTAATATAACGAAGTCTAGGGTTCAAAATCAAAGGGGAAAAATCATAATCCAGATGGGGAGGAGAAAAGGTTGGTATGGGCTGTAGACAAAATAAAGGTTCGCAACAAGTGACTTCTCCAGAGGCTGTCAATCCCCTGGACGAAGTGAAGAAGAGTGGTGAGGCCAATGTTTTATCCTCTCCTTGATTAAGTGGTGAACAGGGAACAGGTGTGTGCAATCTCCTGCGCTCTCATAGAAGACCAACGCCACCAGTAGGCGAGCAAGTAAAACGCAGGGTCGTAACACCTCCCTCCTCAAAAAAAGATTCGGCAACGAATCTAAAAAAAAACAAAGAAAAGACAGTTAAACACTACCCAGAACGAACACAATAAAAGTTCTGGTGGTCCAGAAGAACGTCGTCGTCTCTTCAGTCTTCAACACCTCTGGGCCCTAGAGATGTAAAGAAAAAGGAACGGACAACGCAGAAATGTTACGCCATAGAAAGTGTGTCAGCTATAACATTATCTTTTCCTCTAATGTGTTTGATTTCTAAATGGAAAGGTTGTAAAATGAGTCTCCATCGCATAAGTCGTTGATTTCGATTCCTCATCCGATTCAATAAGAACAAAGGATTATGATCCATATAAATGATAATCGGTGCAGCAATTGACCCTAGATATATCTCAAAATGTTGTACGGCCAACACTAGGGCAAGAGCTTCTTTCTCAATGGTGGAATATACCTGTTGATGTCGATTCAATTTCTTAGAAAAGTAACTTACGGGATGTTGAACCCGGTCGAATCCTCCTGCAAGAGAACAGCGCCCGCACCGCAAGCACTCGCATCAATTGCAAGACTAAAAGACTTTTCAAAATTCGGAGCTGTCAAAACAGGGGCACATGCCAGCAAAGCTTTACAATTTTCAAAAGCCTGCTGACATGTCTCAGACCACCAAAAAGGCATTTTCGGACTCAATAAATCGGTGAGAGGTGAGACTACACTGGCAAAATTCTCGCAAAAGCTCCGATAATATCCCACCATGCCGAGAAATCGGCTCAATTCACGACGAGTGGTGGGAGCTGGAAAGTTACAAATGGCTTCAACCTTAGTCTCAATGGGCTTTACACAACCATTTCCCACTACCTTACCCAAATAGGTAACGGTTGCCTTCGCGAACTCAGACTTGGCGAGATTAACGGTAAGATTAGCCTTTGCTAAACGAGAAAAGAGTTCTTTAATCTGGTTAAGATTGGTGGAATATACCTGTTGATGTCGATTAAATTTCTTAGAAAAGTAACTTACAGGATGTTGAACCTGGTTCGAATCCTCCTGCAAGAGAACAGCGCTCGCAACGCAAAGCACTCGCATCATTTGCAAGACTAAAAGACTTTTCAAAAATCGGAGCTGTCAAAACAGGGGCACATGCCAGCAAAGCCTTACAATTTTCGAAAGCCTGCTGACAGGGCTCAGACCACTGAAAAGATAACTTCGGACTCAATAAATCGGTAAGAGGTGAGACTACACTGGCAAAATTTTCGCAAAAACTCCGATAATATCCCACCATGCCGAGAAATCGTCGCAATTCACAACGAGTGGTGGGAGCTTGAAAGTTACAAATGGCTTCTACCTTAGTCTCAATGGGCTTTACACAACCATTTCCCACTACCGCGAATTCAGACTTAGCGAGATTAACTGTAAGATTAGCCTTTGCTAAACGAGAAAAAAGTTCTTTAATCTGGTTAAGATGCTCAAACCAGGAGGAACTATACCACGACGTCATCAAGATATGCCTCACATCCTGACATTCCATACAGTATACGGTTTACGAGTCGCTGGAAAGTCGCGGGTGCATTTCGAACTCCGAAAGGCATAACCGTATACTGCAGGAAAGCATCAGGCGTAACGAAGGCAGATAATTCCTTCGCACGACTAGTCAAAGGCACCTGCCAATACCCCTTCAAGAGGTCGAATTTACTAACGTAACGGGCAGAGCCAACATGATCGATGCAGTCATCAACTCGAGGTAAAGGGAAACAGTCCGGCTTTGTCACAGAATTAAGTTTTCGTTAATCTGTGCAGAATCGATATGAGCCATCGGGTTTATTTACTAAAACACAAGGAGAACTCCATGAACTGAAACTAGATTCAGCCAGATTATGAGCAAGCAGATAGTTCACCTCTTGTTTCAGAAAATCTCTTTTAAAAGGATTGACTCGATAGGCGTTCTGTTTAACTGGACATGAGGTTCCTACATCGATATCATGTTCTATGACAGAAGTCCGACCAGGAACGTCAAGGAAAAGAGAGGGAAATGACATCACCAACTCAGTGACATCACTCCTCTCTTTCTCTGTCAAATAAGAAAGATGAGAGGACAGGTTAAGGAGAATCTCAGAGTTTTTAAGTCGCCCGTCGACTTTTTCTCGAGAAAGAAAACACTCATCCTCATCAGCATTCTCTAAAGAATCCCCACTCATGCTGCGAAAGAGAGGAAACGATTCTGAAAAAGAGTCACAAGAGTTTACCAGATTAACAGTAACAGAACGAACCGGAGCTATATACAATTTCAACAGGTTACTGTGACTGACTTGTACTTTTTTTCCTCCGGTCAGGAGTATTCAACAGATAATTATTATCGGAAATACGTTTAACCCTCTGGGGTCTGAGCTGTTTTCTGGCCCTGGAGGTGTTCTGACATGCTCTGACATTTGTGCTTATTTCTGTTACTTGTGACATTGTCATGGCTAAAGTCTGATTACACTGTATTTAGCACAAACTCTGCTACAATAATATATCAGCAGCATGTATGTAAAAGATTGTAGTTTTGAGATAATGACATTTATGCGTGGTTTCTGAAAATACAAAAAAAAATTCTCACTGAAATAAGACCATGAAACCCATACTGATTATTTCTTCACAAGACTTTTGAAAATTGTATCACGTAGCCTAGAATATTTGCTCCAAAACTATGTGAAAAACTCCCTGACTGCTCATTCAGATAAGACAATATATTGATTTAAAATTTCTAAGACGTATTTTGTGTGAGAAAGCCATATGCGAAGAGGCGTGATCATCTCATGAATATGTAAGCCTTCAACACCTGAGAAAGACAAAGACACTCCCCTAACCGCCCTATTAGGAGCTATCAGGCCCTGTCATTCAGAGCAACCTTGCACAAAGAATGAGGAGATTTAAAAAAGAATGGCTTTTAGATTGTTTGGATTTATTTACAACACAACACAATCCAAAAATACAAATGACAAAAGAGCACATTAAAAACAATGATCCAAAGACAGAGACCTCTGTGCCATTCCTAAAAACATACCTTTCATTTCCAAGGTGTTTGATTTTCACTTTACCATGTTCATATACAGAGACTCATGTAAATGTTGAAGTCAGCAGGACTCAGTTGCATCTGGTCCCTGAAAGAAAAAAAAAAAGAAAAAAACTGTGAACATACTGATATCAAGAGAAACTAGGCCTGCACGATTTTGGGAATACATTTTAGATTTTTCTGGTTAAAATTGCTTTTTAAAATTCACAGAATACACACACACACACACGTTTCCAACAATATATAATGAACACCAGGTTTGTTGTGCCTTGTAGGCATAGGCTACGCAGTGCTGCATAAAATAATAATAACAATAAATTAAATCTTCCAAAAGATTTCAACAACTACGCTAGAGAAAAATATATTGACTATCATATGTTACTTCAAATGTTTCCATTCGTTATGATGATATGAAATGAGATAATAGTAAAAACATAAAGCCTAACGTTTGGTGCATTTTTCCTTTCAAACGCAATCACGCTCCAAAATATGATCATAATCCTTGAATTCATGTTTGTGAACACATCGTAATCATTATTTTCTAAAATAAATGTAAATATATAACTCAAACACATTAAATACATGCAGAAATATTCCATATTTCTTTATTTTTTATTTGATTTGTTTTGTTTTCATATATATTTGTAAAATATATTTATTTACATGACTTTTCCTATGGAAATAAACAAAAATCCCTTATATTTTAACCCTGAGTCAGTAGCTAATGCAGATTTAACGAATAAGACCCCTGAATGAATTCTGCACACCTAAACAATGATAAAATAAAAAGTATTTTATCTCTTAAAAAAGGTTTTCACCATCATGAATTCGCTAAATTTTCCTCCCAGAGCAGTATTATTTGGTATAAAAGTCAACACTGATCTCCAAACATTCATTCTACTTGTTTCATGTAATTGCTGTTCTCCTAATGCAGACAAAGCATCATCACAATAAATCTCTGCTGATTGTGGTAAATATTAAAAATAATTATATTAATATTAATATTAAATAATAAAAATATCTATTTCTCATTTTTAATCGCTTATCAATTCTTAAATCCTAAGAATCAATCTTTTAGTCTATGTAATTTTTAGTTGATGAATGAACAGAACATTGTAGTGCACCAGCACCAGCACTAATAAATCGCAAGTTCAAGCGGCTCTTGACTAAATTCCACTTCTTCCTTATTGCTACTAGTTTCTAAATAATCATGACTGAAATTTAGAAGGAATGATAAAACGTATAGATCAACATACTAACGAATCATGTCTCACGTAATTGCTCAAACTGAGAGAGTAACTTTATAATCTATACATGACAACTGCTCTCTCTGGGATAGAACGCAGATCTGAATGTTCACTGATCGTACTTGAATATATTATAAATATAGTATACTCTAAGTATAAATAAAATATAAGTAAAAAAATGTATTATAATAAATCTAAGTATAATAAATTAAAATATAAGTATTCTTTAAAAAATATGATATTTAATGCAAATTGATGACTTTAAAAAATGCATATACTATATAGTATTAAAGTTGTATTAATTTTACTGTAGTATGAAGCTGGGCGGGCCGAGAGTCTGGGACATTTTACGCAGCTGTTTATATTTGCTTATATGCCACAGTCGCCACTCCTTTCATTTTGTTGTTTATGTTTATTTTAACGATTAAAGTTATGTTTTGTTACAATTACGTTTGATCACTTAAAGTGTGATCAAGACACTCCATTAACAGTCTGACAGTGTCATTCTTTTTAAGAGGCATGTAAATCTGGCTATCATCCGCATAACAGTGGAATGACATGCCATGCTTCCTAATTATTGAGCCAAGCGGCAGCAAATAAAGAGAAAAAAGAAGAGGGCCCAAAACTGAGCCCTGAGGGACCCCACACGAGAGAGGTGCAGAAGAAGACTCAGAGTTCCCACAGCTGACACAGAGAGTTCGACCTTCCAAATACAACCTGAACCATTCAAGCGGTATGCCCTTGATGCCCACCCAATGCTCCAAACGAGAAATCAGAATTTCATGGTCCAAGTATCAAATGCAGCAGTCAAGAAGCACAAGAACAACATAGTCACCAGATTCGGTAGCTAATAGATATCGTTAAAAACTTTTAAAAGAGCCGATTCTGTGCTGAGTAGAGATTTAAAACCGGACTGGAAAACTTCGAGGATATTGTGGTCTTTCAAAAAAAAGCCATTATTTGATTACAGACTATCTTTTCAAGAATTTTTGAAGGAAAAGGAAGTTTGGAGATAGGCTTGAAATTTTCAAGATCTGCAGGATCAAGACCAGGTTTTTTAAGCAGAGGTTGCACTACTGTGTGTTTAAAATTTTTATGGACCACACCTGAGGACAGACTGCTATTAACAACTGCGAGAACAGATGGTCCTACAGTGGGAAAAACCTCCTTAAAGAGTCGAGGAGGGATAGCATCATGTGGAGAACCTGAGGGCTTCAAATTACCAACAATCTCCTGTAACACACACAAAGTCACAGGCTCAAACTTATCAAAGACAGCAGAGCAGAGGACAGAGACTGAGGGGTTAGTCAGAGACAATGACTCGGGCCATTATAGTGGTTAAAATTGTGGATTTCTCTGATATAAACGTTCTTGGAAACGTTTGCGATAATATAACATTGTTCTAAATATTTTTATCCGAAAATCTTACATATGTCTTCAACAACCTGGGATAGTCCTCATGCGAACCCTATAATGTCACCCTAAAAATAATTTTCTCGATCCGCCCCTGGTGAGGAGCAGGGCTGCAGGTGCAGTGTCAGCGCCCCCTGGCTGTGGAGCTGCAGCAGCCGCACAAACTCTTCTGGCATCTTGTGCATGTAGGGGTGCGGGCGCTTCAGGTCATAATAATGGTATGGAATCGGCTGATCCTGCAGGTCGCTGCCGAACGGCCAGAATCCGTAAACATGAACATGCTCACACAGTTCCAGTGCAGTGCTGATTAAAAGGAATCCCGTGGAGAGGCGCACCTCCCGTAGGCCACGCCCCTTCCAGAACCGGTCCAGTGTCCGCAGGTAAGAGGGGCTGAAGAACACAACCGGCTGCTGAGGTCTGATTGGCTGGAGGACTTTGAGTGCTTTGATTGACACTGATGTGCAGAAGGTGTAGGCGAAGGCAGGAATAATGAGGTAGGCGTTTCCGCTCTGGGATAGAACGCAGATCTGAATGTTCACTGATCGTACTTGAATATATTATAAATATATAGTATACTCTAAGTATAAATAAAAAATAAGTTAAAAAAAATAAATATAATAAATCTAAGTATAATAAATACAAATATAAGTATTCTTTAAAAAATATGATGATATTTAAAGCAAATTGATGACTTTAACAAATGCATATACTATATAGTATTAAAGTTGTATTAATGTTACTGTAGTATGAAGCAGGGCGGGCCGAGAGTCTGGGACATTTTACGCAGCTGTTTATATTTGCTTACATGCCACAGTCGCCACTCCTTTCATTTTGTTGTTTATGTTTATTTTAACGATTAAAGTTATGTTTTGTTACAATTACGTTTGATCACTTAAATTCACATTGTTTTATCTCATCTAATGAAGGTCACTTTATCTGACGAATTAAAATTGTTGGGTAAAGCAGCACTGTTTTACTTGGTCAAAACAATCATACTATAAATACATTTGAGTATGTTGAAAGTTGTTATGTTACTCTGTGCCTTCGCTCTGTGGCTGCTATGAGACACTTGTCGCACATTGCAGAAAGCTAGATCGGTACTAGAATATCATATTAATAAAAGCTGGATGACTTGTGTTTCTAAGTGGCATGCAATTAATTAAAAAAATATATTGTATGGTATAGAAAATGCTGTATTTCTGTTACTACAAATAAAGCTCTTTCTGATTATAAATGATTTTCTCGATCTGCCCCTGGCGAGGAGCAGGGCTGCAGGTGCAGTGTCAGCGCCCCCTGGCTGTGGAGCTGCAGCAGCCGCACAAACTCTTCCGGCATCTTGTGTATGTAGGGGTGCGGGCGCTTCAGGTCATAATAATGGTATGGAATCGGCTGATCCTGCAGGCGCTGTCGAACGGCCAGAATCCGTAAACTTGAACATGCTCACACAGTTCCAGTGCAGTGCTGATTAAAAGGAATCCCGTGGAGAGGCGCCCCTCCTGTAGGCCACGTCCCTTCCAGAAACGGTCCAGTGTCCGCAGGTAAGAGGGGCTAAAGAACACCACCGGCTGCTGAGGTCTGATTGGCTGGAGGACTTTGAGTGCTTTGATTGACGGTGATGTGCAGATTGTGTAGGCGAAGGCAGGAATAATGAGAGAGGCGTTTCCGTACACACTGACCCGCTCCACCAACGGATCCGGATTCTTCTCCAAGTTTTTATATCTACAGAAACACAGTTTTTAATAAACACCAATGACAGAACACTAGATGATCATATATGTGTATGCCAGGGAAATATGTCTCTGTTCCCCATCTGTCAGTCACTAATACGTTATGTTGACTGACAAATGGGGTCTCAGTTGGGAGCCCCTATCATCTCTGAGTTTTATAAAAACGGCCAATGGAATTGGTGACTGGAATTTGCATGCCAAGCCACTCCCCCTACATATGGGTTTATAAAATGGCGGCCCACATCCACTCAATCAACTGATCTCTCTAGACTGGTGAAAAGGGCGCATTTAGCGGTGTTTCGCCAGCGCATTGCAGTGCAAAGGATAAGTGCAGCGATTCTCCCCAGGGCCCTTCAGTCAAAAAGATTAGTTTTTTCCTAAAAGAGCAAATCGGACGACGAGTGTCTTTTTAAAGTTATGGTTACGGCCAATCTTGGATCTGCAAGTCTTAAACCAGGCCCTTCACAAGCTCCTGTTCAAGATGCAAATGCAGAAGCGCATTCTCATGTGCGTACGTCCTCAAGACTAGTTCATAGAAATTGACCAGAAGTACATTCACATCTCGATTCTACCTCGACACAGACCGATTCATCAGTTTGCCTTTGAGGGTTGGGCATACTAGTACAAGGTCCTCCCCTTTGGCCTGTCCCGGTCTCCCCACGTCTTTACCAAAGTCGTGGAGGCTGCCCTTGCCCACTAAGGGAAGTGGGCATTCGCATTTTAAACTATGTGGACTACTGGCTCATTCTAGCTCACTCTCGAGATCTGCTGTGTGAACACAGGGACCTAGTGCTCAGGCACCTCAGCCATCTGGGGCTTCAGGTCAACTGGGAAAAGATCAAGCTCTCCCCCATGCACAGTATCTCTTTTCTCGGTATGGAGTTGGCGCTTCTCACCATCACTCAATTGAAATGCCTGAATATACATTCAGGGGAAAACAGCGGCTCCACTAAAACATTTTCAGAGGCTCATGGGGCTTATGGCATCCGCAGCCTCAGTAACGCTGCTCAGGTTGATGCATATGAGACCGCTACAGCACTGGCTTCACAGCCAAGTCCTGAGATAGGCACTCCGTGTGACCATCACACTGATCTGTCTGTTCAGCCCTTGGTCAGACTTAGCCATTCTACGGACTGGAGTACCCTTAGAACAAGTGTCCAGGCATGTTGTTGTCACAATGCCTCCAGAACAGGCTGGGGCACTGCATGTAATGGACACACAGCCACTGGCTTCTAACGAGACCTCAACTGCATTGGCATATCCACTGCCTAGAGTTGTCACCCTGCGCCAGTTTTGGTCGTTGATTCAGAGCAAGCACATGTTGGTCCGGACAGACAACACTGTGATGGTGGCGTATATCAACCGTCAAGGCGGTGGACGCTCACGTCACCTGTCATAATTCGCCCACCATCTCCTCCTCCGGAATTAGCAGTGTCTCATGTCCACACCATTTATATTCCGGGCTAGCTCAATCGTGCGGCCGACTTAACGACTTAAAGAGAGCAGTTGCCACAAGGGCACATTCAACTTGCCAGCATCTGCGTCTCCAACACTCATTTACATTTATATTTATGCATTTGGCAGACGCTTTTATCCAAAGCAACTTACATTGCATTTCAAGGTACACATTTAACATTCTTATAAGTTCTACCAGAAAGACTCGGGAGAGTTATTTCAATAAACCATACATTTATTGACAGCTCAGCAAGCTGATAACTACAAAGTCATTTGGCGTAGGCCCCGTCCGTAGTGCATAGTCCGAGAGTATCGGATCTGCAATTCCTGCCTAAAGATGAAGGCAGGGGCGCAGCCGACCCCCCTCCTGGGAGGTATGGACGGGACCATCCTGGTGGTGGTGGGGAGGATGGGGGTAATCGTCGCTTCAGTATCTGCGAACTCAAACATGTGTAAGTACCGTGCTTTTATACAATAAGCATAATAATATGATTGGATAGAAGTGAAGCAATAAGTGACGTAATAATTGAGTCTTCCCAGCAGAACTTATGCTAAAGCTTTCATTTCTCAGTTCTTGTTTTCCCTGGGAATCGAACCCATGACCTTGGCGTTGCAAGCGCCAACGCTCTACTGTTTGAGCAACAGGAAAGATGAGCTGGACATAACAGAGTGGTTGTGGCGCGATTTCCACAGGGACCCTGTTTGTCAGTCGACATAATGGGGATGGTTGTAATAGATCTTGGTTACTGACGTAACCCTCATTCCTCGACGGAGGGAACGGAGATGTCCTCTTATGTCCCCGTGCCACAACCTTGAACCACCCGGCTGAATGGCCTCTTCAGCAAAATCCTGAACAAGTGGATGCGATCTGCCATCTTATTTACCCATTTGTACGGGGGAGTGGCTTGGCATGCAAATTCCACTTGCCAATTCCATTGGTCGTTTTTTAAAACTGTGATTGGGTCTCCCAAGTGAGACCACATTTGTCAGTCGACATAACGTCTCCAGTCTTCCTGTTTATTTGTTAGGCCTATCAATTTACGAAAAAGTTTTATATGCTGACATTAATAGATAAGTAACAATAAAGAATATGTTTAGAGCATTGAATAACCTTGTTTAATATTTCTACATACACAACTGTTGTTATTTTGAAAATGAATTAGGTTGTTAATATTAGATTATGCATTATGATTTACAAAAACAAACAATAGTACATTTATAAATGAATATTAATCAAGATGATTAAAATACTGCTCAGGTTACTTCATGATTCAAACAAAGAGAATGCACTTTGCATAAATTAAAATGTATTCAATATTTAAAAAAATTCGGACCATTACTGTAATCCCCCAAAAATTGTGACAATAAGTCACAGATCGGTTTACCAATGTTTCCATTTTCATGCATTGTTTCTTTTGTTTTATAACCTGAATGATCAGTCAAATCATAACCAGAGAGTATAAATTATATTTAACCAGAATACATTTTTAAGAAATATACAATACAGTCTAAAAAGGGCCTGAATGTACTTAATTAAATCTGAATTATTTTCATTTGGAAACCAAGAATATAGAGATGCCAGTATTGGCCAATGAATGTGTTCTCTTACGAGAGGTTCTCTCGTATTGCGTAAGTTGCTTACGCTACTGGTAAAGTAATCTTTTCTCGAGATATTGAAGCCAAAAATGATCCTTAATTTTGTATTTATTGTCAACGCGTTGCAGCAGCTAGCAGACCTAGAGCGGGCTAACTAGCGTGCTCATTGGCTGCCCTGCCGCAACTGCAGCAGCCTACCACTGAGCCCTGCATGACGTCACGCCCAAGGGGGCGCTTCGCGTCATAGCCCGCCAGAATGGGCGTGGCTTAGCGTATAAAAGGACGGGCTCGGGAGCTGCTTACCTGATTTTCACCTCTTCAGCGAAGCTCTCCACATTGCTGGATCTTTGAGAAGAAGCCGCCGCCGTTGAAGCAAGCGACAGAGCAAGCTTGCGACAGAGCAAGCTTAGGACAGCGCCTGAGGAAGCCTGACGATTTCTCGCCGCCTTCAGCCATCCGTGCCTGCTACGCTATCCGGCGTCAATATCCTTTTCCTGCAGTGTGTGTTCGCCGCTGCGTTTTTATAAAAATGCCTCGCATTTCCTGTGGCTCTTGCAGAGCCCCGCTCAGCGACGGAGACCGCCACGTGATCTGCGCTCTCTGCCTGGGCCGAGACCACTCGCTCTCCACTGCGACGATATGACAATGTCGACCCTGCGGGCTCGACTTGACATGTTCGACGCTGAAGCTGCACCTCCGCCTGCCTCTCTGGACCGCGCAGTAAGAAGCGCCGCTCCCAGAGGCCACCGGAGCCTGCCATGGCCTGCGAGCGCTCGCTGGTACCTTCCCCTCGAGCCTCGCTATCTCCTTCTCCGCTCTCCCTTAAGGACGCACAGATGCCGGCCGCCGCCCTCACTGTTGCCGCTTCGAGAGATGAAGCGGACGGAGACGCCATTGATGACAGCTGTTCCCTCCTGGCTTCAGGAAGTGAAGACTGGTCTGGATCTATTCCGGACCCCGCCCCTTCGCTCCAGGAGTCCGGTGGGACTCGGGCCAGCGTGGATGCCGAACTCATTCGCCTCCTCACCAAGGCCGTCGGCCAACTCGGCTTCGAGTGGTCCCCGCCTGAGGAGCCCGCGCCCAACAGGCTCGATGGGTGCTTTTTACCTGGCCGCCGCCACGCGCCCGCCCCCAGGTCAGCGCCTTTCCTGCCAGAGCTCCACAACGAGCTCACGAAATCGTGTTCACTCCTCCATCTCCGCGACGCTCTCCCAAGTGGACGGCGCCAGTGAGAAAGGATACAAGTCTACCCCCCCAGTGGAAGAGGCGGTAGCAGCGGGATCTGCGGGATGGCGTGCAAAGGCTACCCTCCCGTCTAAAGCTTGCCGGGCCACATCAGCTCTCGTCAGCTCTCGTCGGCCGCGCTTTCATCGCCGCTGGACAGGCTGCTTCCGCCCTGCACTCGATGGCAGTTCTTCAGATTCTCCAAGCCGATCTCCTCCGTGACTGGGACGAGAAAGGCGCGGACCAGTCCATCATTACAGATTTAAGGAGCGCGACAGACCTTTCCCTTCGTGCTACTAAATCCGCGGCCCAGGCTATTGGGAGGAGCATGGCCTCGCTCAACGTTACAGAGAGGCATCTTTGGTTGACGCTTGCAGACATGAGGGAGGCTGAGCAAGCCGTGTTTCTGAACGCCCCGCTCTCTCCGTCCGGCCTCTTTGGCCCAGCTGTAAGTGGGATTGTTGACCGGTTCTCTGAAGTACAGAAGACCATACAGGCCATGAAGTCTTCCTGCCTCGACGCTCGAGCTCCGCCGCAGGCCGCTCTCAAAAGCAGCCTCCTGCCCGGAGCTCTACCCAGCAGTCCTCCCAGCCTCCGCCTTCGCAACGACACCAAGGCGCTCGCCAGAGAGTGCGCTCGTCAAGCCGCCACAGGCCGCCTCCCCCGCGGGGACCCCGGCCTAAGATTGCGCTGACGCCTGAGCCCGCGAAGTTCTCCTAGCAGCTTCAAGGAGGAGAAGATGGTCGAGTCCCGCCGCCGCGGCCGGACCGCCATCAAAGCGTTTCGCTCTTTCATTTCCCTTAAAAAAGGCGACTGCAGATGTGTATTTTGCAGCCAACGAGCGCGTTGTACAACCCACTCACCTGCACCCAAACACCGTTTTTACGGCGACCCAGAGAAATTTCATAAAGAGTGCAATTTCTGGTTATCCGGCTCATGCTGATGGTGTCTTGAGTGTAGAAAATGTGCCCGCTTCCCAGTGTTCACCCCTACTCACAAGCACGGTTCCCCCTGTGTCATTAACTCATGCAGAGCCCACTCTCACAACCAGTGCCCACACCTACTCACTGCCCGCTCTGCTACACTTTTATCCCAGGGGACAAAACCTATAAACACAACACACCCGGCGCTACACACGCGTTCCGTGTTTTTCCCCATGATATGTTGGGAGAATGGGTGCTGAATACAGTAAAGCAGGGCTATTCGCTGCAATTCGCTCGTCGTCCTCCGCGCTTTCTAGCACGGACCGAGACAAAAGTGAATCAAGAAGTAGCACACCTACTTCGCGCAGAAATAGCAAAGCTATGCAAAGGGGCCATAGAACCAGTACCGCCTTCCCAGAGCGAGTCAGGCTTCTACAGCCGGTATTTCCTCTTACCAAAGAAGGATGGGGCTCTCAGACCTATCTTAGATCTGAGATATTTGAACAAAGCTCTCACGAGGCGACCGTTCAAAATGCTCACGACCAGACAAATCCTCGCGCAAATTCGCCCGAGGGACTGGTTTATCTCTCTCGATCTGAAAGAGCATACTTTCAGATAATACCCCGTCACAGGCCATTCTTGAGATTCGCCTTCGACGGACAGGTATATCAATACACCGTCCTCCCGTTCGGCCTGTCCCTAGAACCCCGTAGAAGTTCCTGCCCTGCAGGCTAGACTTTTGTCAGTCTAAGTTACGAGTATGTTCTGCTCAGATTCGTTCGAGTGCAGGCTACTCTCACATTAATCCTAGCTCCCCTGGTTGAGCTGCACTATAAGGGTAGATATTCCCTTTTCAGTATGGACCGGCTGTGCCACTCTGTATTCCCTGCCACATGACACTGTGTGCTTACGTACATATACAGGCCCACTCAAGTTGGCCGTCTTATTCCCACTAATCTGTGTCCCCCGGGTGTGCCCCTGGGACTATATGTGGTTGATGCTTGCAAATGCTCACGACCAGACAAATCCTCGCGCAAATTCGCCCGAGGGACTGGTTTATCTCTCTCGATCTGAAAGACGCATACTTTCAGATTCAGATAATACCCCGTCACAGGCCATTCTTGAGATTCGCCTTCGACGGCCAGGATATCAATACACCGTCCTCTCGTTCGGCCTGTCCCTAGAACCCCGTACATTTACGAAGTGCATGGATGCGGCTCTCGCTCCCCTCAGAAGTCAGGGCATGCAAATATTGAACTATTTGGACGATTGGTTGATTCTAGCACAGTCGGAGATAGAATTAATATCTCACAGAACGTTGCTTCTCAGCCATCTGGAAAACTTGGGTCTCACGATCAATTGGACCAAGAGCTCATTACTGCCCAGTCAGACAGCCTCTTTTCTGGGGATAGAACTGGACTCTGTGTCTATGACGGCCCGCCTGTCGACACAGTGCGCGCGCCGTGTTCGACACCTGGCCGCTTCATTCCGGACGGGCAGCCTTGTTCCCCTGAAAACTCTTCAGAGAATGTTAGGCTGCATGGCCTCAGCTGGCTGAATGCACGAGTACCACATCGAGCTTGGGCTTCCGGCGGTCTGCGTATCAGTGTGACTCAGAGCTGCGTTCAGCTCTGGAGCCTTGGATAGCGGCCGAATGGTACCAGTTGGGAGTAACAATGGGAGCCATCTCGTACTGGAAGGTTACCTCGACAGACGCCTCCAACCTAGGTTGGGGCGCCCTCTTCGAGGGCAGGCCGGTCTTTGGCTAGTGGTCAGACCAGGAAAAGTGCCTTCACATAAACTGTCTGGAGATGATAGCGGTCGAGAATGCGCTGAGGCACTTCCTCCCATGCCTGCGGGGCCACCATGTACTGGTTCGCATAGACAATATGTCAGTGGTGGCCTATGTGAACCGCCAGGGCGGTATCAGATCCAAAAATCTCAATGCTCTGGCCTCCTCGTTTGGGCTCAGCACTCCCTGCTCTCGCTGAGAACCGCGCAATTGCCTGGTCGCCTGAACGACGGTCCAGACAGACTGTCCAGGGACAACGTTCCTCCGGGAGAATGGTCCCTGCATTCTCAAACAGTCCAGCTGCTGTGGCGCCTTTTCGGCAAAGCGAAAGTCGACCTATTTGCGTCAAAAGACAACGCTCATTGCCCAATGTTCTTTCGAAGAACGAGGACGCTCCAAGCATGGCCCAAGCTGCCCACTGTACGCTTTTCCCCCGATCTCGCTGTTACCACAGGTCATCAGGAGAATCAGGGAGACTGGCCACTCGGTGCTCCTCATAGCCCCGCGTTGGGAGAACCAAGTCTGGTTCCCGGAGCTGATGCGGCTGACGGACTTAGCCCCATGGCCGATTCCAGTGAGAAGGGATCTCCTCTGTCAAGCCGGCGGCTCGATTTGGCATCCTCATCCAGAGCGCTGGTCTCTGCATGCATGGATAATCAACGGATACCCGTTGTCCTGTCAGAAGGGGTTGTGAACACGATCACACAGTCTAGAGCTCCTTCTACGAGAAGGCTCTACGTGTCTAAATGGTCTGTGTTTACTAGCTGGTGCGCAGACAAAAACCTAGACCCACAAACCTGTGGGGTCTCTGGGGTGCTTTGTTTCCTTCAAGAGCTACTGGATAAGGGCAGGACCCCTCCACGCTCAAAGTATATGTTGCAGCCATTGCGGCGTTCGCAGAGTCGACGTGCGGCCAGTCAATAGGAAGGAATGAGTTCATCATCCGCTTCCTTAGAGAAGCCAGGAGGATGAATCCCCCGCGACCCCCTTCGGTTCCTATTTGGGATCTTTCTATAGTCCTGGAGGCCATGAAAGCATATCCCTTTGAACCTATACAGACCGTGGATCTGAAATACCTTTCGCTCAAAACCGCTTTTCTGATAGCCCTGTCATCAGTCAAGTGTGTGGGTGACTTACACGCGTTATCTGTTAACGCCGCGTGTCTCGAGTTTGGACCTAATGACTCTAAAGTCATCCTCAAGCCGAGACATGGTTATGTCCCCAAAATGCTTGGCACTCCCTTCAGAGCGCAGGTTATTACATTATCGGCACTACCGGGATCCGGTAGCGAAGTCGATGTTAACCTCCTTTGCCCTGTTAAGGCGTTAAGGGTTTACGTCACGCGCTCCGCCGCCTTCAGGCGCTCGGAGCAGCTCTTCGAGGGGCCTCGCCACCTCGAACAGAGTCTGTCCAGGTGGATTGTGGACGCTATCGCAGCAGCATATGCGTCTAAAGACCTGCAGTGCCCCTTGTGCATCAGGGCTCATTCCACTAGGGGCATGGCCTCTTCGTGGGCTTGGTCCAGCGGGATTTCTATTCACATTTGTATGGCGGCAGGCTGGGCCTCCCCCTCTACATTTGTTAGGTTTTATAACCTAGAAGTCCCTGCCCTGCAGGCTAGACTTTTGTCAGTCTAAGTTACAAGTATGTTCTGCTCAGATTCGTTCGCGCGCAGGCTACTCTCACATTAATCCTAGCTCCCCTGCACTATAAGGGTAGATATTCCCATTTCAGTATGGACCGGCTGTGCCGCTCTGTATTCCCTGCCACATGACACTGTGTGCTTACGTACATGTACTGGCCCACTCAAGTTGGCCGTCTTATTCCCACTAATCTGTGTCCCCCGGGTGTGCCCCTGGGACTATATATGGATGGAGGCTTTACAAAAAATCAGGTCTTTCGACTGGCTATATTCAATCCAGTTGAAGCTTTCATACCACTTGGCGTTGAAGCTTTGATATTTCCCATCAATTATGGTACTCGGGAATGCCTGTAGATGAGGTTGGGTAGCAGGTTCCCCCAGAGCTGACAGATACGACGGTGCAATTAAGTGTAGCAGTGATCGTCGATTAGCCATAGGCAGATCTGCTTACCGGTTAGCATCAGTGGAGGTCGTCGGTTCGGAGTTAATCTCCGCTTCATTCTCAGAGCCGGCGGTTGTTCCATTACGATCCACAGATTGGTCCTCCAAATAATTATTAATCTCAATACGAGGTTTTTTAAAAAAATTAGTGAGAGTAACTTGTTTTGCCATACTAAAAAATGAAATGAGTGAGAGTAACTTGTTTGGCCATACTAAGAAAAATCAAGATACCATGTACACTTCTAGCGAACGTTAGCGTTGGTTGTTCGCGCCAGATTGACCACTGAAAACACGTCACCAACACACTTAAATTTTAAATAGTTATCAGGCTTACTTATAATTTTACTTTTTTTAACATAACATGTTGAAAATACTAAATACTATTATCTTTTATTTTGGTTTGTTTCTTTGTACATTTGTGGAACATTGTGATTAACCCCGTACGTGGCGAACTCTGTTTGAAAGTGTTCCCTTTTGTTATTTTCCTGTTGTTACTTGCTGTATAAATTTTGTTTATATACCTGCCCACAAACGGAAACCCCAGACATTAACGCTGCGTCTTTCTCATACGCTGTCAGAAATAAAGAATCCTTTTTTTTAGATGTTTGGATGTGTTTGAGTTTTGTGTAGTGAACACATTTTCGCTGCCACATATAGTTGGGACCATTTCTCAGTTAAAGCCTTATTTTACATTTAGACTAAAGTTTCCTATCCTTGAGAGAAAGAACGCATTATCTTGATGTTTTGAGACGAGAATCCTGTTTATAGTTAGAGCCTGGCCAAATCCAACCTTGGAAAAGCTATGTGTCAGTGTGTGTGTTAGTCTTCTGTCAGCTGCATAATCTATGGAGATATGCTTCAGTCTATCTGTATATGTGTGGAAAATTACTATGTTTATCTAGTTCTTAGCCAATGAGAATCATTCAACCTGTAAGCAATGACATAGCTTAGACCTTGGAAATGGTATAACCGCTGTGATCTTTGTAACTGTAAGCGGGGCGGACTACGAACTCCTGTGTGAGTCTTGAAGCTGAACTTCTGCTGATGAAACTGCAAACTATCTTCAGTAAAACTTTTCTTCAATTTTTTATAATTCTGACTTCTTTCAAACATCTGGTCTTTGGGTCCTAAACTGTTAAACCCTAACACTATCTAATGGTGAGTCACTGGACAAAGCTATGGTGGAGAGGGTTTGAAGAGGCATTCCAGGTCTCTTGCAAGGAGTTGACGTGGCTGGTCCAACTTTTTGGTAACAAAAAAAAAAAAAGACATTTGACGCATCATTTGATGTCGTGAAAAGTATTGACATTTGAGCATCATTTGATGTCGTGAAAAGTATTTCACCAAAGCTACAGTTTGACAAAATTACAGCAACAGTTCATAACATGCCTAGAATTATATGCAGTGAATAATAAGACTAACACCGTCTTCTGATTCAATTTTTATGTCAGTAAAGGAGTCAAAACAATTACTCACCTGTCAATTAAAACACATGCAAGATCGGCGTCTCTTTCTAGTTGAAGTTTGTCACGAAGTTCTCTCCATTTAGGAAATGCCACATCGATTTTGATCCTGGTTTTATTTCTCTTCTTGTCCCAAATTCTTCTTGGGTC
Source organism: Leuciscus waleckii (assembly GCA_900092035.1). NCBI lineage: Eukaryota > Metazoa > Chordata > Actinopteri > Cypriniformes > Leuciscidae > Leuciscus > Leuciscus waleckii. The sequence goes on from FLSR01001113.1 coordinate 88,928, forward strand.
GTTTGGTTGACCCGTATGTTGACGTTTACGTTTATGGGACTTGTCTTTGTCGACAGAACCAGCTGCAATCGGTAAAGAACAATTGTGTTCCATAATGACTGCACGAAACAAGCTAACGTTTGTTGCTTGATAGACGCTACAACTACAACTTCCGCATTTGTCCAGGACTCCACGCAGTACGAGCGGAAACCGAGGGTAACGCGGATATGACGCCATTGACTGGCGACTTCCAGCTCACCCCTGCTCGCTCACCCCTGCTCACACGCCCCGTTTCCTTGGTTAAAATCGCAATTTTCTCACAATTTAAAAATAGTTTGAAACATTTGGGATATTGTAAGTAATCAACTTGACAAAATATATAACACTGGCCTTGTGATTTGGGGATATTTTAATGCAAAAGTCTAACATATTGTACCTTTAATGTAGACCATGTATTAAATAATGGAATATAATTACAGTATTTAATAATGTATTTAGGCTACTATTTTTCATACAAATACCATAGAAACCATAAAGTTACATTTTGCCATGATAGTGAGGTGCTATAGGCTATGCCTGGCTTTATATGTGGTTACCATGATCTAAATGCATGATACTGGATGACCAATGTTTAATTTTAATAAATCTCAGTCAGAATATTACATTTTACCAAATAAAAATGAGGTCGTTAATTATTATTTTTTTAACAGATGTTACTGTTTTTGTTAATGAACATAAATGTACATAGTAAATCTGCATCCTAACTCAAGCTAATACTGTCAACTCACTGTCAAATATGCGTTTCGAGACAAAACATGTAATATTAATATTGCAGCCTGCACTGCAAACTGTGCTGAAGAAACTGCCATCAAAGTCAGGCAACTCAAACCTGTTTCAAGACTTGAAACAATTAATAATAATATTAGCACATGCAGAAACCTGTTTGGCAAGTGTTTGTCATGATATGTTCTGACAGAGTACACTGTAAAAAAATTATTGTCAAATAAACAGTAACTTACTGGCAACAATTATCCAGTAGTTGCTGTATTTCATTCAACAGTAAAATTACTGTAACACTTAACTACAGTAGTGTTAAGCATACTGTAAAATTAAATGCATTATTTTACTGTAATTTCTTACATATTGTAATACAGTATTACACCGTTGATTTTTTATAATACTGTATAGTATTATACAGTTATGAAATGTGATTTTATTTATTTTATAGTGCTACTGAATAACCTGTAAAATATGTAGAAAATCTATAGAATGGGAAATAGAAAAAAGAACATTTGAAACTTAAACTGCATAACAAGGTTTATTGTGATTTTCAAACAATACATGAGTAATAATAATGTAATACAATACAACAATAAAATTATTTTTTTAAAACAAGACTAATGAAAAATTTATAATTAATAAGTAAAATCAGTGAACAGTTCAATTCATGCAAAATTTATCCTGAACAAGTAAAATAGAAGAGATTAAAAGGGTCGATGTCTGATCCATCTATTAGAAAGATAGTTAATTCATAACAACTCAACTACCCACTCCCTGCTGTGGGAAAAAAACAGATTAAAGGGTTAGTTCACCCAAAATTGAAAATTCTGTCAGTAATTACTCACCCTCATGTTGTTCCAACCCTGTAAGACCTTCGTTCATCTTCGGAACACAAACATATAAGAAACGCGTTCAACATGGACACACAAGCGGTTTTCTGTGGTAACGAACAAATACTCTATAAAAGAGAATGAACATGTCCTGTATCAGAAGCTAAAGTAATAAATATTGAGAAGGCAATGGCCCATATTCTATATCTCTGACTCCAAACAATCGGCCACTGATCAGGGCTGCGTTTCCCCAAAGCATTGTAACCTTAAATTGACTATAGAGCAATTACCACCAATGGTCTCTACGATCAATTTAGGCTTACAATGCTTTCGATAGTCAGTTCCTTTCATAGATATGTCTGTCGACTTTATGCTTACTAATTTTAATGATGAAAAAGACGTGCGTGAGCTCATGCCGTGAGAGGTGAATGTGAACGCTGAGCGGCAGCGGGTTAGATTAAATTAACGCAGATATGAGGTGTGTATAATTTAAACTAAATAATCAACACTGACTGATATGAAACATTTTATCAAGTTGATTTTTGACCATATCACTCAACCCTATTTTTACCATTTCATGTTTTAATTAAAACTTATTTAAAGAGATGTTACAATTATAATATAAAAATACAAATTATTTGACTTATACAAGGCATATTTTTTAAATGGAAACTGTGAAGGGAACATAATTACATTTTAAAACAGAATTTGAAAAATGTATGGTTTAAGTCATTTCCACCCTTTTTGGATTTTTCTAAATACAGATTCAGACACAAATCATTTCTACAGATATGGGCTACGCGGCACATCCCTAATATTACTCTTACCTTAATGATTTTGCCAATTGTATTCCGCAAAGTCCCTGATGAAAGATGCAACATGCGGATTCAAGGCCATGGACTTCCTCTGGACAACTTTCCCACTCTTTTTGCTCACCTGAAACTGTGATGTGCATTTAGAATTTTCAGGATTTATCCTGACAAGAAACCTGTAAATACAAAAAAATACAAAATATTTTCCAACTGAATCAAGAGTGAACACAATATGTAGCATCATCTGTAATAAGTCACATCACAATAGGGGATAAGCTCTAAACCATCACTTATGCAAAAGCCCATTGGTGTTAGTAATATAAATCAATTTGAAACAAAAGTGTATGAAAAAAGTGAAAAAAGGAGTATTTACCTCTGGATGAACTCCAGAGTTGAAGCTGCCTCTTCTTGGTACTCTATATTGAACACATAAAATGATCCAAAGAGGACAGCCAGGGCAGAGGTGAAGTCAAGCTGGAGGTGACTTGACTCTATGACCACCTCCCCTCCCCCTCCAAAGTCAGCATCCATTTTTTTGGAACCAGAATGGAATCTCCTGAAAAACATATTTCTGTATAACACTTAATTGTTCACAAAAAGTAATAATATTTTATAGAAAGATAAATTAAATAAACCTTGCATGCATATTGGTGTGGAGTCATCAAGAGTAAACAAAAATGTATTCATGTGTTTAGCTTAATTCTCACTACTCGCCTCCTTGGTATCTACTGCTACAGACTATATATCAAAACATGGACAGATTCTCAGCTCTGTCTACCAGCCATTACTACCAGCTATACTTTCCTGTTGTCCGTACAACTATTAGTATTTGCTAATCGGAATCATACCTACCTGATATCCTCACTTGATGTGTAATTTATCAAATGCTGTTGTTGAACCAACGAAGTATAGTCTTGAGCGTCAATAAGGTTTGATTAAGCTTTTGTTTATGTATGCTGATCAATGTTTATGTCAATAAAAGCCTAAATTAAATTTGTTCATCATATAAAGTTATCGTATCTCTTTAGGAGACTTTGTTCAAACTGTTCAATTCATATGGATTTACTCTTTGATGTCTTTATAAATCTTCCGTTAGTAGTGAAAGAAGTCACTCACTAGTCTAGTACATCTGCAAGACAGGTTCTGTAAACCCTAGTGATAGTGCAAGTCAAGTATAGGAATCTTACCCATCAGAATTATCCTTGGTGTGCTGGGCAGGGAAAGCTGGGTCTCTGCATCTGCCTGTGTGGTAGTTACCTGTATGAAAAAGTCAACAAAAAGCAGAAAGAATCAGAGCTACAATCTGAGGTCACACATACTGGAAGGGCAAATAAAAGAACATTTATACTTCTGCACATTCAAAGGGATAGTTCACCCAAAAATTCCAATTCCGTCATTATTTACTCACCCTCAAGTTACTCAAGTTGTTCCAAACCTAAATTAATGCATTTATTCTGCTTAACACAAAAGAAAATATTTTGAAGAATATGGTTGCTGGTCCCCATTGACTTGAAAACAATACTTGGAACTCAATGGGTACCAGCAATTCATATGCATATAGGTTTGGAACAACTGAAGGGCGATTAAATGATAACAGAATTCAGATATTTGGATGATCTATTGCTATAAATAAGATTGTTTCGTTTTGTAGAAGAATAACATCTTTGGTCCTCAAAAATAAGATTCTTTAATTTTGTTTAAAGTAATCTAAACACATTAGTAGACACATCTAAACAGATTAGAGTGTTTCAATTTCCCAACAATGATTTACAAAGGAAAACCTAATTAAACATCTTAACAACATTTATGGTATGACAGTATCATAAAACAATTACTGGACTTACATCAGCCAGAAGGAAAAGTGAATCTTCTTTTTCTTTGAAGAATGCCATCATCACCAATATGGCAGCAAGGCCAGGATCCACATCTTCATATACTCTTTCTGTGTCTGCGAGGACTGTCCTCACCTCTTTTCTCCAGCGCATTAACTGAGACTTGAAGAAATGGAGCACCCTTCTTCCTTTTCCAGAGATGGATTCCCTGAGTCTTGATTCTAGTTCAATGCCAGTAAGAGTATTGAAATGCTGAATCAGAAACCTCTTTATGAACAGGAAAGGCCAATCAGTCTTTAGTTGGTCAATGCTAGGTGCAGGTGATGTATTGATGTCACGTCGCTGGGCCTCATATGTGATCATCATCAGCTTGTTAACTCTTGCCTTGTCTGCTCCATTTTGGCCTTCTCGAGTGAAAGTGCTTTTCAGCTCCTCCTTCTTCTCACTTAGAGAGTTTCTTGTTTCTCCCTCTGGTAGCTCGCTCGGCTGCCAGTTTATATGTTCCTTTGTTTACTCAGAAGAAAGGAGCTATGTTTGCAACTCAGGATTCGCTAATTCAGAACATCTGGCCGGATGTCATTGTCATTGTTGCTACACTATTCACAAACTGTTTGCTCAAGCTTAGCGTTTTCTCGGAGTTCACTGTGTGCTTTCTACCATGCACAAATAAAAATGTCACTGAGCCTTTGCTGTGTAATTGTAACAATGAGCACTCAACACACCAAACCAACAATTACTAAAAACACACACAAAAACTGATTTTGCACGGGCATTTTCACTAGTCCCTATAAATAAGATTGTTTCATTTTGTTTGAAAACCTAATCAAACATCTAAACAACATTATGGAATGACAGTATCATACAACAATTACTGTACTTACATCACCGAGAAGGAAAAGTGAATATTCTTTTTCTTTGAAGAATGCCATCATCACCAATATGGCAGCAAGGCAAGGATCCACATATTCAGATACTCTTTCTGTGTCTGCGAGGACTGTCCTCACCTCTTTTCTCCAGCGCATTAACTGAGCATTGAAGAAATGGAGCACCCTTCTTCCTTTTCCAGAGATGGATTCCCTGAGTCTTGATTCTAGTTCAATGCCAGTAAGAGTACTGAAATGCTGGATCAGAAACCTCTTTATGAACAGGAAAGGCCAATCAGTCTTTAGTTGGTCAATGCTAGGTGCAGATGATGTATTGATGTCACGTCACTGGGCCTCATATGTGATCATCATCAGCTCATTAATTCTTGCTCCATTTTGGCCTTCTTGAGTGAAAGTGCTTTTCAGCTCCTCCTCCTTCTCACTTAGAGAGTTTCTTGTTTCTCCCTCTGGTAGCTCGCTCGGCTGCCAGTTTATACAGCTAAGCTGTCAGTTTTTGCACATTTTCTGGAAGGTACTGGCAGGCTATTCTCCACTGTCACAGCAGGCCTTTTTGGTTTTCTCAGGCGTGCAAGGGTGTTGTTCCTGTTCAGGTTGTCTATCCTTGTCTTAAATTGTGAACACAAAGTGAAGTGTCCACTGCCCATTCGATCTCCCTCATCAGTTCTGTCTTCGAAACAGTCTGGATATTTTTCAGTGATGCTCATTGCAACATCAGCACACTGACTCAAAGTAGGATTTAAACAAATTTCCCTCATGGCATCAACAGTCACTCTGACCATGTGCCGCCTGTCTGTCTCTTCTAGTCTCTTCCTGAGTTCAAGACATGTTCTTAGACTTGGTCTGGTCTTGTCCCAGGTACTTGGAATGTTGAAGGCCAGGTACTGTGCTGCACAGGGGTAGAGTGCTGAGGTGGTAGTGTGAACTGTGTGCTTGAAGAGGCTTCTAACGCAGACACTGGTGTGAGAGTGAGTGTTATCATGTAGATGCTCCAGAGTCCCTTAACATATTGTTCTGTTGGCCTCTAATATCTAAAGAAAAACAAATATTAAGTGTAACCCTGCCACAGAAAACAAAAAAAAGGTGGAGTAACAATATCTGTCAATTTCATAAGTGAAATTAACCATGTTGTTTATAACATTAGAACACATCTTTGTAAATTTTTTCTTGGTTCAAATGTTACAGAAAACATGTAGACAAATACAACAGGGTTAATTTAACCTGTTCTGTTACTATTTTTTAACTGTTACTATTTTTTTAACTGTTTACTGCTACTGTTTTTCTTTTCCCCTATCTTTATTTTTATGATTTGATAATTAATAACTTATTCTCATGATATTTGACCAATATTATAACTCACAAAGTAAGCTATAGTCTATAGCTGAAAAATATGAACAAAAAATAAAAAATTAGGCATGCATCAATAGTGCAATGGGATATCGGGTATATACCAGGCTAAAATATTTACCCTATACTAAAATCCAAATTTTGTTTACTTTTAAGTCCTACATAGGATCTCTACATTGCGCAACAACATGTTAAATGTAGACTATTTATTTACACTATTTAGATTAACAAAATATTTACCTCTGTTGTTGAATCTTTGCAATATTTCTCTGCAATCAACTATGGACAAGAGATGGCTGATGTCATCCTCTTTGATGTACATTAAGTCATCAATCTCCCTTACTCCTATTGAGGACAAATCTTCAACTATAGTCTCCAAAGTCTTACTATCCAGATGAGGAAGGGTGCCTCTTATGATGTCCTCCATCACTTTCCACCTAGACAGACAGAATGATGGAGCACAGCAAGATCGAGATCAAACTTTCTATACACAGGCAATGGGTAATAGTCAGCAAGACCGTCGACACATAACAAACATATTGAGTCTCAAGGTCATACTGCAGGCAATGCACAGCAAGGTCCAACACTGGCACTGATTGATGTTTCTCAGACACAAAATAAACCTTTTCCTGTTTGACTAATATTAGAACAATCTTACCAGCACATAGCCACTATCATTGACATCAAGAACAACACTCATGCCCTTTTTGTATACTGTGCCTTTATATGTCACAGTAGATGTTTCTATTGTGTTGTCTTTAGTCAAGCCCCTGCACCTTAGAGCTTCCTGAATTGCTGCATTATACATTTGGGCATCAAATTCATTTGCCTGACCAACTTGGAGAATGGGAGGAAAAATATTCCCACTGTGACAGGGCCGGCTTTGCCGACAGGCGACACAGGCGGCCGCCTGGGGCGCCATCTGCTGGACGGGGCGCAAAATTGCAGAATAAAAAAATAAAAAAAAGTTCATTAAATGTATATATCTTATTATGAAAGTTAATTAAATGTATGTATCGATTATGAAAGCTGCGCACACGCTGTACACTTTTACTGTGCACTGTCCACACACTGCTTGTATTTGTCCATTTCTTTTACTAGATTATACAATCCTAAAAAACGACTGAGTCACTCTGACAGGCCAACGCATTCTCATCCCAAGTCGTCATATACTGACGCTTTGGACATTTCGTCTACATCGAACGCACATGACACCCTTTAGCGTCAATATGAGATGCACAGAGCTTTGTTCGGTTATGGGTAGGTTTAGGTCTGGGGTAGGGTTAGGGTTAGACCGCTAGGAGGCGCCTTCTGGCCGATATCTATCTGCGTCTCATATTGACGCTAAAGGGTGCCATGTGCGTTCGATGTAGACAAAATGTCCAAAGCGTCAGTATATGACGACTTGGGATGAGCAGTCAAACTCACGCGAAAACATCTGACAGCTGGTTTTAGCGCTTTAAATGATGGGGTAAAAGTTGAACATGGACAGGTTACCACGGTAGTGCTAAAACTAAACTTTTTGTAGTTCTAAACTTTTCCTGGTTTAGATGAACACTATCTAAGGCTGCATCGAAAGGTTTGGGGCCTCTCGCCTTGGGCACCAAATAACCTAGAGCCGGCCCTGCACTGTGAAGATAGGCCTGCAACAGTTGGTGCCTTTCTGCTAAAGTAACACCAAGATTTTTGAAATTATGGAGCTTCTGAGCACACTGTTAAAATATGTGTGTTTACTCTCGAAGCGCAATGTCCAGAGGCGAATAAGAGGACCAAATTTCAGTATGAGGTCAGGATAGTGCAGTAAGAAGTGGTGTTTTGGCTTGGCACGTGTGTCTGGAAAAAGAGCTACTCTAGACTGGAGATATTCCCTGATAATAATCTTGAGATATGCCACCTGGTTGACATGGATCTTAGGTGCACAAATCAGCTCTACTATTTCTCTGAGTTTAAGGCACAACTGCCAGGTTTTGTCTTCCAATGGGTTCTTGATCCGATTACCAACAAGAATAGAGAGAAGCCGCAATAAGCACCAGTTCTGGGCAGCACTACCTCCCAAGTTTAATCCATCTGACTTCACTTCACATGGCCGGCTACTAGCATCACTGCCGTGGAACTTCAGCTGAGATATGCTCCTATTCAACTGAACATGTGAAAAATGTTTCGCAACAGACACCAGGTTCTTGATATACATTACAAGATCAGCTGACACAATCCCTTTAAACAGATCATGCCACAGGCAAGGTGGGAGTCCTGGTTGACAGACATGGAAATGAAATGTCGGTTGAAAATTTAGTCAAACTTAAGGCCCACTATGATGACTTCCTGGCCCTTGGACAACTCCTCAAGACAGTTTGCATAGGTTTCTTTTAATGACCAAGCTTTGTGGGCTCCCTTTCGAAACTTTCTCGATCTATAAGACAGTATCGACAAAAGTGTTTGCTTCTGCTGAAGTTTTCAGTGAACCCCCCAAGAGAATGTGACCCTAGGTTATCACCTGCAATTGCTATTGCTATAGGGGACCTGCAACGTTTCACCATTGTCTAACACAAAGCCAGATTCCTCAATCTCCCTTAGATCATTTACTAGGGGAGCAAATATTTTGTCATGGCAAAATGGTGGCTATCCACATCCCTGCAAAACATTACCAACTGCATGGGGTCTATAGCAGATCTATTATGTCGCAGTATCTCACCCAATGTCAGGTATACAGCCAGAAGCTTGAGCTTCTTCTTGCCTGATCAAGGGGGTTTGCAACCTCAAAAGCATCCTGATAAAGAATGATCGAGACAGAGGAAGGAACATTCTGCAAGAGGGTGTTCTCGCTGCAGTTTCTACCATCATGCACATCCCCAAACACATGCAGATTTCCCAGAGGGTACATCTTTGTAGCGTTGTATTGTTCCCGAACTGATGGATGGCTCAACAGTGCTTTAAGAGTGTCTTTAACTGGCACATACTGGCAGAAACATTCCTTACCATTAGGATCAACACTAAGATAAACCTGAGTTGGCTCAACATAACAGAAATTGTTCTTGAAAAGGTTTTTCTAGTTTGATCTGATCGAAGCACACTCTCGTTGTACATCTTTAGTAAATTTTCTTTTGATAGCCCATCCACAATTTCATGTATTCTATCTCTCGGTATTTTAATTTTTTCTAGTTCTTGACTGACTATAGTCAGTACATGTGCCATCCCATTTGTGTGTAGTTCTTGGAACTCTGCAATTAAAGCTGAGATTGTGGTGGCTGGCAAAAGCATCTTAGCTTGCATTCTAAGATAGAAGAGGGCTAAGTTTGTCATGAATACATCTCCGTCTACTTTGTTTGAGGAACTCTCCCCAACCTCAGCAATCTCTGCACTGTGTGCCCCCATCATTCTCATCAACAGCATCAGGAGTACCGGTATCATCATTAGTCACACTATCTGCAGAGACAACCGGTGCAACTAAATGTTTTCTGCTCACATGCGAGAGGAAAGAAGACCTCACTCTGAAATTCTTTTTGCAATTTTCAAAAGGACATTGAATTTTCTTGCCATCTCTTATGTGCCATTTTAAATGTTCACATAAATTCGAAAAGTTTGTGGAAGTGAAATCACATCCCTCAACATGGCAGGTCATATCAATACATCGTGAGATCTGTTGACATCTGGTTTACGCTTGGAGTGGTTGCGATACATGTGAACCTGTGGCAGTGGCAGTCCTAAAGCTACAAGGGCATGTGACAAGCCCACAAGAAAATCTAAAGTTGGCAAGATTCCTGGTTCTTTTACATGCCTGATGAATACGGTAATAGTCTCTGCAGAGAAACAACACCGTTTCAAGAGAAACCCATTTCTAAAGATGGAGATTCCCAAGTTCAATTGATCTATTACCTAAATTGGAATGCCATCTAAAATGCCATGTATATTCACAATTCTTAACAACTTGCAGATGGACAATAATCTGTTCAAAATTGCAGATAGATAATAATCTGTTTAAAATGTTCTCAGTGGGCCAGTATTGGACCAAGGTATAGTAGTTAGAAAAAAAGATTAGATTTACAATTCATCAATCGTCAAGATGGATAGGGGTCTTCTTAAATTGCAAAGCTCACACCTGTGGACAAAGAGAACAGACAAGACAGCCTGCAACAGTTGGTGCCTTTCTGCTAAAGTAACACCAAGATTTTTGAAATTATGGAGCTTCCGAGCACACTGTTTAAAATATGTGTTTTTACTCTCGAAGCGCAATGTCCAGAGGCGAATAAGAGGACCAAATTTCAGTATGAGGTCAGGATAGTGGAGTAAGAAGTGGTGTTTTGGCTTGGCACGTGTGTCTGGAAAAAGAGCTACTCTAGACTGGAGATATTCCCTGATAATAATCTTGAGATATGCCACCTGGTTGACATGGATCTTAGGTGCACAAATCAGCTCTACCATTTCTCTGAGTTTAAGGCACAACTGCCAGGTTTTGTCTTCCAATGGGTTCTTGATCCGATTACCAACAAGAATAGGGAGGAGCCGCAATAAGCACCAGTTCTGGGCAGCACTACCTCCCAATTTTAATCCATCTGACTTCACTTCACATGGCCGACTACTAGCATCACTGCCATGGAACTTCAGCTGAGATATGCTCCTATTCAACTGAACATATGAAAAATTTTTCCCAACAACACCAGGTTCTTGATATACATTGCAAGATCAGCTGACGCAATCCCTTCAAACAGATCATGCCCCAGGCAAGGTGGGAGTCCTGGTTGACAGACATGAAAATGTTTCAGTCGGTTGAAAATTGAGTCAAACTCAGGCCTGCTATCATGACTTCCTGGCCCTTGGACAACTCCTCAAGACAGTTTGCATAGGTTTCTTTTGTCCTTAATGGACCAAGCTTTGTGGGCTCCCTTTCTAAACTTTCTCGATCTATAAGACAGTATCGACAAAAGTGTTTGCTTCTGCTGAAGTTTTCAGTGAACCCCCCAAGAGAATGTGACCCTAGGTTATCGCCTGCAATTGCTATCACTGTCCCCTGCAACGTTTCACCATTGTCTAACACAAAGCCAGATTCCTCAATCTCCCTTAGATCATTTACTAGGGTAGAAAATATTTTGTCATGGCCAAAAAGGTGGCTATCCACATCCCTGCAAAGGATTACCAACTGCATGGGGTCTATAGCAGATCTATTATGTGGCAGTATCTCACCCAGTGTCAGGTATACAGCCAGAAGCTTGTGCTTCTTCTTGCCTGATCCAAGGGGGTTTGCAACCTCAAAAGCATCCTGATAAAGGATGATCGAGACAGAGGAAGGAACATTCTGCAAGAGGGTGTTCTCTCTACAGTTTCTACCATCATGCACATCCCCAAACACATGCGGATTTCCCAGAGGGTACATCTTTGTAGCGTTGTATTGTTCCCGAACTGATGGATGGCTCAGCAGTGCTTTAAGAGTGTCTTTAACTGGCACATACTGGCAGAAACGTTCCTTACCATTAGGATCAACACCAAGATAAACCTGAGTTGGCTCAACATAACAGAAATTGTTCTTGAAAAAGGTTTTTCTAGTTTGATCTGATCGAAACACACTCTCGTTGTACATCTTTAGTAAATTTTCTTTTGATAGCCCATCCACAATTTCATGTATTCTATCTCTCGGTATTTTAAGTTTTTCTAGTTCTTGACTGACTATAGTCAGTACAGTGCCATCCCATTTGTGTGTAGTTCTTGGAACTCTCCAATTAAAGCTGAGATTGGGGTGGCTGGCAAAAGCATCTTAGCTTGCATTCTAAGATAGAAGAGGGCTAAGTTTGTCATGAATACATCTCCGTCTACTTTTTTGAGGAACTCTCCCCAACCTCAGCAATCTCTGCACTGTGTGCGCCCCCATCATTCTCATCAACAGCATCAGGAGTACCGGTATCATCATTAGTCACACTATCTGCAGAGACAACCGGTGCAACTGAATGCTTTCTGCTCACATGTGAGAGGAAAGAAGACCTCACTCTGAAATTCTTTTTGCAATTTTCAAAAGGACATTGAATTTTCTTGCCATCTCTAATGTGCCATTTTAAATGTTCACATAAATTCGAAAAGTTTGTGGAAGTGAAATCACATCCGTCAACATGGCAGGTCATATCAATACATCTGTGAGATCTGTTGACATCTGGTTTACGCTTGGAGTGGTTGCGATACATGTGAACCTGAAGGGCAGTGGCAGTCCTAAAGCTACAAGGGCATGTGACAAGCCCACAAGAAAATCTAAAGTTGGCAAGATTCCTGTGTGCTTTTACATGCCTGATGAATACGGTAATAGTCTCTGCAGAAAAACACCACCGTTTGCAAGAGAAACCCATTTCTAAAGATTCCCAAGTTCAATTGGTCTATTACCTAAATTGAAATGCCATCTAAAATGCCATGTATATTCACAATTCTTAACAACTTGCAGATGGACAATAATCTGTTCAAAATTGCAGATAGATTATAATCTGTTTAAAATGTTCTCAGTGGGCCAGTATTGGACCAAGGTATAGTATTTAGATAAATAGATTAGATTTACAATTCATCAATCGTCAAGATGGATAGGGGTCTTCTTAAATTGCAAAGCTCACACCTGTGGACAAAGAGAACAGACAAGACAGTTAAAATACAGTCAAAAACGCAGCCTACTGACAAATAATGTTTACATACAAACATCCAAATCCTAACTCTAAGCTCCAAAGAAAGTAGACCCTTGAATTTTGAATGATCCTCTCTTTTTTGAATGACCTTCAATGACAGAATATTTTAAGCAATAGTCTTTTTAAGAAATACATCTTTATAATTATACATAGGGTTGGGTATCATTTGAATTTTATAATTCAGATTCTGCTCATCGATTCCTATTCTCATCATTTCCCACCCAGTTTAAATTCCAATGTGGTAAACAAAACAACAAAATTTAAACATTTATAAATCAAACATACTTATTTTGTGCCATTAATTGCAGCTGAATTCCATAAATCAGCATAATTTTGGCTGAAATTTAAATGTCAATGTTTTAATCGTGTTTGATCAAAGTTGATTAAAGTTGTTGAATGAAAGCAGGTTTTTTTATTAATTTTTTATTATTTTTTTTAAGATAACTAGGAAAGGATATTTTGCTGTGCTGTGTTAGTACCTTGGCTGGTTTGGGTCTGTCATGGGTAAATAATAAATATCACACTGAAACCGCAAGCAGTTAGCACCAAATTTCTGTCTTGTTGAGCGATTTATGATCGTTCAATGATTCGTTCAAAACTGCTGATTCTCTTAGAAACGAAGCAGAATGGTTTATTGAATTGTTTACTCAAATGATTAATTCAAAAACAGATTATTTATTCAGGAACAAACCACCACAGTGTTGCTCTAATAGGTTCTGCTCCGGCTTTGTTTTAAACTTTTTTTTTTCTGTTTTTTTTTCCCAAAACAGCCGGAATCATGTCTAAAATGTAATTCACTTAATACTAGCATCTTGTTTGTTGGACTGTTGTTTAAAATCAATTAATTTACGATCACACTATTGGGGAAAACGTCACTCTTGCTTGTGTGATACTAAGTTACATCTTATGGCACAATATATATATATACGGAGCATTGTTGCCTCTATATCTATTGTCATTCTAACTGCATTCTAATAGGCTTCATCACGCAGTTTAAGCTTGACTCTCAAGGCGTCTTCAAATGAGTAACATGTCAGTTTGCACATAGTTAAAACAACAATTACATATTATAGCAGTCAGACAATACTGTAAATGTCACACCTAGCTTTGCCTTTGGACAAAAATGCTAACTTTAGAGCGCTTCCCGACTCGAGGTCCATCGATAGCCTGAGGTAAATGATCGCGCAACTGCACAAGGTCTGGCAGATCGCCAAGTCAGGTCCTCAGACGAGTAAAAGAAAATTCTGATTTACACGAAAATAAGCGCGAATAAATCAATAAGATGATTCGAAACTTTAATTTTATGACAATAATCCGAATCCTAACCTTGGGTATCCGATTTCAGGATACATTTATCAATTTTCAATTCCCAACCCTATATAAAATAATGAACGCGCAGGCGCTTCCACCGACTTAACATGGTGGTAATAAAATGATTAGATAATTCTGATCTTATAAGAGGCTACATATGCAATATATGTTTATAAAATCACATTTACTAATCAAGTAGGCTATAATCAACATGAAGGAAATCCGCTTCTGACTTATAGGGGAGAGCGGGGCACAGCCTAACGCTTTTTGACTTTCTCAGTTTGTGTAAATCTACTTATGGTTCAGAGTATTTA
>FLSR01001113.1:110649-155831 GCA_900092035.1 Leuciscus waleckii
TTGCCCTCTCCTTTTAACTCCCCTTACAAGCTACAGAAAATTGATTAGGCACACTTTAAACTACATATTATAAACTTTACAGAGACATGCAAAACATGCCTGTTGCATAAAAATGTAATGAAATAAAATAGTTTTAACAGGAGGTTCAAAGTTGAAACCAGGAAAAGTGGTCCCAGATGTTCACCATGGAGAAAATCACAAGGCCAATTTGACCTCCTCTCATTCACTTTATGATCATGATACAGCAAAACAGTTTATACATTATACTCAAAGAATGTTTTTTGTTTTTTCTTTTCTTAAAGGAATTTAATTCAAGTCCTTTTCCATTCAATTAAGGTTTAAGCTATTGCTCAGTTGTGAAGGGAACACACTAAATACTTGCTACTTTGGTCTATAGAAGACATGTTTGTATCTGTTTTTAATACAAATTTACTGTATTTTCTGTGTATATTCTAACAACTACATTGTAAAATAATTATATACAATAAATAAATGTCAGCATGTGACAAT
Source organism: Leuciscus waleckii (assembly GCA_900092035.1). NCBI lineage: Eukaryota > Metazoa > Chordata > Actinopteri > Cypriniformes > Leuciscidae > Leuciscus > Leuciscus waleckii. The sequence continues at coordinate 111,160 of FLSR01001113.1, forward strand.
ATATACAAAATGAGAACAATGTTATAAAATGTTTTTTTGTTTGTTACTTATGTAGGATTTTTTTTTTTTGAGTTCAAACATGTTATTCATTAAACTAGTTCCTCAAAGTGAACAAAGAGGGTGAAATTAAAAAATCAATACATCTTTATGACAACAATATAGGAATGCACATGACAGGTAACTGCTTAAAAGATTTTATTAACACAATAAGAAAGGACAAACATGAATTAAATGCAATATAATTGAACATTAAACCTGGAGAACCCAAGAACCCTTTTCTTCTTTGGAAAATTATGAACTATGCATTAAATTACTGCTAAAAGTTCACTGAACACCAAAATATCCACTTTTTCAATTTTAACCTTTTATTCCCTAATTTAGGATTAGGGCCAAATTTGACCCATTGGCTTTAGGCGTATCATTTCAAAGAATGAGAATAACAAACACTGTCAATGCAAACTATTTTAAATTTAGGAAAATAATCAGTCAACCACACAGCTACATTTAACAATGTTTTTTTTTGTTTGTTTTTTACTTTATTTGTTGCATGTTAAAACTGGATTCCAAATGTGGCCAATGGAGACAAGAACACAAGGCCAAAATCACGACTGAAAAAAACTAACACCATGGGTCTTTGGTTATCCAAAAATCTGTTCTGCTAGAGAGAGGAACTCACACTAGACATTGTGGTAGTCTTTGAAACAATTTCTTTTTTTGTTGATGCAGAGAGGAACTGCAAATTTTTCACAGTGCATTTCAGTTTTGAGGTCCATGCACATACGCCATACTCCCTGAAAAGATATACTACTTTATTAGTCTCTGGCCCTGTACTACTGAGGTAACTTATTAAAATATATTATACAAATGAAATTATTGCAATGCTTTAGCCAAATACAGGACTGTCACCATTCTCCATCAAAGTAACTCAAAGAACCAAAGGGTCATTTCTGACCCGACATTTTTTTAACCTATACACCCAGAGGGTCATTTTTGGCCCATCGTTTTTTGAACTAGCTCAGAGTCACTAATTTATCCAAAAATAATATAAAACGTACTTCTAGGCATTCTGCAAGCTAATACTAAATAGATTAACAAAAAATACACAATTTTACCATCCGCTGGTTTGCTGAGAAGACGATTTTGTTTGGGTAAGTTTCCAGCTCAACAAAACACCATGTGGTCAGCCATCATATTACTACCACTCTGGCACTTGTGAGTTCAATATTCATCCACTAGGTGTCTCTATGCAGGGGTCAGAAGTGGCACTCTGGGGTTTTGAAGTTAAATTTGACAATTTATTTATTTTATTTTATTTTATTTTTTATTTTTTGGTAGCAGCAATTAACAGGGGTCAAATCTGACCCCTGGGTTCTTCAGGGTTAATATATTGTATTAGGAGTTTATGGAGGCAAAAGTCATAGTTAAGAGTTAATTAATCTAAACCTAATCTAAAGTGTGATCCTACTTTTGATTTGTAAAATGTAAATGTTGAAATTAATATTAATAAATGCACTAAGAGTAATAAATGCTTTACAAGTATTTTAATTGTTAACTAATTTAGTTAACTAACTAATGTTAACAAATAGAACCTTATTGTAAAGTGTAATCAGTATATCATTAGCATTTCAATTTTTTTCACAGAAAAATGTATCACTCAGATGAGAGAAATGAAGCACGTGCCAGTGAACCATCAGTGTCCAGATGGTTAATTTGAAGGAAACTTATATGACGTCTATGACCTTTTGTTTGGATGGGTTTCCATAGGAGAAGTTTGTGAATAGATTATGGCCAGCGTGGGAAGGATCAGCAATAAACTTGACAGCCCCATTTACAGCTCTCTGGGTTTGCAAAGTGCAGTGAACGATGGAAGATGACATCTAAACACTTTATTTTGGCACACTAATGCACTGTGTGGCAGCGGTGCATAAACTTATTGAAGGTGTTATCCCACTTTCAATAATGACTTGCAGAAGTGTAGGGATCATGCAATGTCAGATTAGTCTTAAAAGGAAAAAAGATTAGTCTATTGTTGAAGGATACATGGAAGCAAAAGGGAAATGCAAATGATTTGATGTCATCTTTATATGCAAAGAATGCACTTATAGTCACACTGATGTTATTGGACCAATAGATACATCCAGTTCCATTAATGCTGTTAGACACTTCTTTGTAAGTCAGATGTGAGCTCCAGATGTTTCTATAAAGGTGCAGGACTGACGAATGACTAGAGAAATGTTATCAGCATGATGGTGTACAACTGTACCCTGGTAATCCAGAGTTCTCGCGAGAGCACAAGTTGAATTTGTTCAGCGCGTTACTCTGGTGTCAAGTAATGATGCTCATTAAATATGCCCCTCGATCTGAGCTGCACCAATCACATCGGGTTACTGAAGATGATGGCAGCGTTGTGACGTCGAAGTCATTAGTAAACATTGCGAGATGCCTATGGATGAACACCAGTTTTTTGAAACGTCGTTGGCCGCTACAATGAACTTGGCTTTTTTTCTAAAAGAGGAACAGAAGACGGCGCTCGAATCGTTCCTTTGCAAGAAGGACGTTTTTGCTGTTTTGCCGACCGGATACGGCAAGAGTCTAATCTACCAGTTAGCTCCGCTGGTAGCTAAGCGTATGGGGCTCCTTGTGATTGGTCGTAGTGTTATCCAATTGCGTGCAGTGAGATTTTCAAATGCATGCTTGGTCGTAGTGTTATCCAATTGCGTGCAGTGAGATTTTCAAATGCATGCTTGGTGCCGCCCCTCGAGCTGGCCGATTTTTTAATTAGTCGATGCCAGACCATTAATCTTTCAGATTTGGGTGTGGATTTCCAGGCTAGTAAAACTGTACATTTCTTATTATCACCCACTGCTATACCAACGACGGAAATAAGCATAGCAAAATATGTGGGAGACCGTTGCTATAGTGACTATATTGTATTGCAATAAGTAGCACTTCAATGTTAATACTGAATCAAAACCAGTTGGCATAGTTTGTCCTTAGAAGGTTTAATACAGTAATGGCTTACGGTTACACTTGAAACAGTTACAAAATAGATGTATGAGATAAAAACATGTACCATTAATTGAACCCAGCATGTATGTGAAATGTTACCTGAGAGATAGAAAAAGAGAAAGTGAACAAGAGAGAAAGTGAGATGGAAGGCAGAGCGCAGGTAGAGAGCAAGAGCAAAGAGACAAAGAAAAGAGGATCCAAGAAAAAGAGACAGAGAAAAGAGACAGAGCAACAGTAACAATCTTCTGCCTTGACCATAAAATCTTTTCCTTGACCATGTGACTAAAAACCAATTGTGAGACTATTAAACTGACCAATCAGATTACAGCTTCCACCATCGTATTAAAGGTACACACACCCCTGATGTACACATATGATGATCACTATCACCACCTCTCGTCCTTTAGGAAATCCAAATGGCCATTTTGGGAAGAAAGATTGGGTTTGAAAAGGAAAGCAAATATCTCTCTATTTTCAACTCTACATGTCCAAAGAATTACAAACTACCACCAAAAGAATGACCATCTGAGGAAAGTTGCACATGGTTCCACACACTAATGTTGCTGGCAGAGAATAATCAGTGTGTAATTCGCATCAAATCCTTGATGTCATGTTTCTTACAAAACATGTTTATATTACCGATATGCCCTTTTTGTTTGCCCACCAGGATTGGAAAACTAAATCTTTATTGGCCGTTGGAATTGCTTGGTATGTTTATATTAGACAAAGTTACCATTGTAGATATTGAGATGAAATACATAAAGTCTACTGTATGATATTTGATAAACAAATTTCTAAGGCCTCTAAATGATCACTGTGATCAAAACTTGCCTTCTGTTGTGTGATTGACAGTTCATACTTCTTTTAGCAAGTGAAAGGCCTTTTAGTATAATCCTAAAAACTCGTGCTGTGTCTTTCTGCTCTGAGATCGCTAAGCTTTTGGGGTGCGTTTATTTGTACTTCTTCCAATCACTGTGTTTCATTGCATTTTATGTTCAATGAAAACAATAAAACATAATAAAAACTACAGCGCTTTAACTAAGCATTTAAATATCATCTTACTAAGACATATCATTTGGAGAAATAGAGTGACAACTGATATTTATATCCATTCTATGTAACTGCTTTTCAGAGTTAACCGCATTCATTTTAGTTTGTGTAATTTCTAAAGATGATGTGGAATGGAGAATAAGTAGCACAAGATTTCAGATTTTGGTTTATGAGAAAATTTGAGAAAAGAGTCTTTGTTTTTGTATATACGGATGTATGATAATCAAATATCTTTGTTGGATGTGTTTTCTTTCCTTATACGATCAAATACTGTATAAACTGCAACAAAACAAAGTAGGGAAGAATAAGGGTGGGCATTTCAGAACGTTTAAGTATAAAACATTTACCTATTAAAACAAATAGTTGAGAATAATTCAACTAAAATACACAATATATGGCTAAAAGTTTTCCAATTAAGAGTTTGGCTCTTCCAGTGAAAACTATTCTAAATGCTACACCATATGACATTCTAAAGAATTGTGTGCTTCTTTGTTGCAGTTTTTTTAAGGGAGGTCCTTTTCTGTTCCGGCATGATACAACAGCCCCTGGGCACAAAGCAAGGTCCACAAAGAAATAGTTTCCTGAGCCTGGTGTGGACGGACTTGACTGGTCTGCACAATCCCCTGCTGACACATTTGATATAAATTGGAACAGTGAGCCGGACCCCATCCCAGCATGCCTGACCTCACTGATGTACTGGTGTCTTGTTGGACATTTAATTTCAAAAGCATGGTAAAAAGCATGAATCCCTCCATTTGCTATAACAGGTTCTACTCTTCTGCAAAGCCTTCCACTACATCTCAGAATATGGATACAGGGATTTGCTCCTATTTAGGCACAGAGTGAGGTCAAACATTGACTGGCTCTCAGTAGGTGTTTCCAAATTCCAAAGGTGTTTGATGGGTTCATGTCTGGTCTTTGTGTGGGCCAGTCACAATCTTCCCCGCCAGACAGTAAACCCTTTTCTTTGGCCCTTGCTTTGTGCACAGGGAACGACATTGTATGGGATATAGATTTGTCCACACATAAATTATTTGAATAACCAAACCTATTAATTACATGGGAGTGTTTACATGTTTTGCAATAGTGTACGTTACTATAATAAGAATTATTATTAATTATATTAAAAGGTCAGTTCCCCTAAACAAAAATTATGCCGTCATTTACTCATCCTCATGTCGTTCCAAACCCGTAAGACTTTCGTTCATCTTCAGAACACAAATTAATATTTTTAATAAAATCTAAGCCAGTTTTGTACTCTCCATTGCCAGCTACGCAATTACCACTGTGACGCTTCAAAAAGTTCATAAAAAGATTGTAAAACTAATCCATATGAATCGAGTAGTTTAGTCAAAATTTTCTGAAGAGACTCGATCGCTTTATATGATGAACAGTTGAATTTAAGCTTTTGTTCACATATAAACATTGATCAGCGAACAAACAGAAGCTCAACCGATTCTGCTTCGCGCAAGAACAAACCTCATTGGTTCTTGCTGAAGCTCAAACGTGCTGAGTAACAAGAGAACAAACCTCATTGGTTCTTGCTGAATCTCAAACGTGCTGAGTAACAAGAGAACAAACCTCATTGGTTCTTGCTGAATCTCAAACGTGCTGAGTAACAAGAGAACAAACCTCATTGGTTCTTGCTGAATCTCAAACGTGATGCGTAACACGAGAATGAACCTCATTGGTTCTTGCTGAATCTCAAACGTGATGCGTAACACGAGAATGAACCTCATTGGTTCTTGCTGAATCTCAAACGTGCTGCGTAACACACGAGAATGAACCTCATTGGTTCTTGCTGAATCTCAAACGTGCTGCGTAACACGAGAATGAACCTCATTGGTTCTTGCGGAAGCTCAAATGCTAATTTTACAATCTCTTTATTAACTTTTTGAAGCATCAAAGTGTCAGTTGTGTAGCTGTCAACGGAGGGACAGAAATCTCTCTGATTTCATCAAAAAGATCTTAATTTGTGTTCCGAAGATGAATGAAAGTCTTACGGGTTTGGAACAACATGAGGGTGAGTAATTAATGACAGAATTTTCATTTTTGGGTGATGAACCCTTTAATAAATTAATAATTAATTATTATTATTATTAATAACATTTACATGTACATTTAAATATACATATATAATAATTATTACATTTTGTTTTCTTGCACTATTACATTACATAAGCAATGTACTGTAAAATGTGCATTAATTCAGTCTCAGAGTGAAACCTCAAGAAGCCATCCTGACTTAACAAAAAAAAAAAAAAAAAAAAAAAAAAAAAGGGGTTTTATTTTTTTAAAAATAAGCAAGGTGTTATATTCTTTAAACTAAAATTACCTGGGGGCCACAGGTCAGGTGTTCTTAGTTAATTGGCCAGTTCAACAATTACAACAAATACAAGTGTTTGTTCAACCATGAATTATACAGTTACTGGTCGTGTTATACAGTAATTGAGGAATGGGCAGAACTTTTCAGTGTTGAGCGACTCATCTTACTATCCTACCTTGCACTGCTCTGCATGTTCTGCACGGACGGGCAATATAAAGTGGCTGGAGTAGCTGCAGTCGAAAATAGAAAGGAGTGTCCGTCAAACTGAAAGCTCCTCACAGCAATAAACGCTCCCAATATAAATACTTCAGTTGATTATAATGGGAGAGATCTGCACATATTCAGGGTAGAAGTAAACTTTTTTAAAGGCACAATAACTTAACAATATGTATGAGAATTATAGGCTTACAAATTGAAATGCAGAAAGTGAAAACCGGATTTAAGTAAATATTTGAAGGGCTGGGTGTTTGAAACCCCTACTTACAGGGAGGTCATGCACGGTCAGGAATTGCTCATAAGACATTACATTACCAAGTTCATTAAATATTCAAGGGATGCCATTTATATTCCTTTTAAACTACAATGGGGGGAAAAAAAGGATCTTGGTCCTTGAATGAACAACCGGGTCTCAGTGCAATTGAAATCAATCTCAGCATGCAATAGAAGCAAGTAAATTCAGTATTCATAGATTTAATAAGGATTTGTGAAGATTTGTACATCTGTAAAGATGATGTTATTATGTCTGTATTGTACGTTTTAGTTTCAGTGCAAACGTAAGTAATTTGTGTTTGGTAGGAGCACACTTTAGGTCAGATACATAGAAATTCTCATGAGATCCCATTGTAGTAAATTATTCTGTAAGAGTGCCTTGTTAGTGAAAAACTGGATGAAGCAAAAAAAAAAAAAATGCTGATGAAACATGAATAATGCAGTTATTAGACAAATATATTTTATAATAATTACACAATTTAAAAAAATATATATATAACAGATTATGCCTGACTAGAGAAAAATGCAGTTGTCATCCCTTTTGCCAAATAGGTAGAAAAAAATTCAACACCCATAATGCACTGGGCATGTTGCCGTCCAAGGCCACTCCCACCAGTCTGCTCCTATTGGATAGGCTTGATCAGAGTCAAATACTGCTTTGCTTGATTAGGAAATACTTATTACCAAACTTTTAGTTAACATGGTGTCGATATGTATTGTTCCCGAGTATAAGAATTCAGAGTAAACGTTTAGCGGGAGTGAGTTACTTTGTGTTTCCATGAAGGATCCAGTGCGTTGTAGTCAGTAAAGGCTGCAAAGAGTCGTAAATCTTAAATCAAGATGTATTTACTAAAGTAGTAAAATGCCATAAGATATTATGTCTTGTTTTCTGGGGAAATAAATCAAAATTATGTGATTTTTTTCTAAAAACAAGCAAAATTATCTGTCCATGGGGTAAGACAAATAATCTTGTTTCTGTTTGAATTAAGATTATTTTTCTTACCCCATGGACAGATCATTTTGCTTATTTTAAGCAAAAACTCACTTAATTTTGATTAATTCCCCCGGAAAACAAGACATAATATCTAATCTAATTTTACTTATCTAGTAAATGCATCTTGATTTAATATTTTTTTTTAAATTTGGACTGGTAACCAGACAAAAATACTAAGTAAGAAAAGCATTTTTTGCAGTGTAGCGTTATGCACAACTATGCTTTAGTTAGCCAAGCAACTATAAAACTTTGAATTTACACAAATAGGCTGAATTACCTGTCGAGAAAAAAGCAGGCAACTTCAGCGTCCCTTTAAAATTCTTGCTCCTCGTGAGCTCTTTCCATCTTGGAAAAGCCACTCCAATATTGACTTTGGTCTTGTTGATTTGCCTGTCGCGTTGTCGTTTTAATTCTCTCTTTCGCTTCTTTGGCGACTCTGTTACATGTCCTCGAGAATAGGCGTGATCCTCCATCTTCAACAGGCTTTCAGATCTGCCGGCAGTCGCGAGTAATCTCCCCCTCACATTCGTCCCGGTGCCACTGAGTGTAAAAGCGCGAAAGGTGAAGCTTGAATTTCCAGGTGAGTCCCTCTCTGGCTGATGTATTTTCAAGATGGAGGCGCAACATGGCCGCCGGCATTTGAGCGACTCGCTCGTATGTATTCTAAATGGCAGATTCTACGCATACGTGAATACTTGATTAGTTGGTGGAAGTAATTACACATGAATGAGCACATGTAATTTTGAAAGAATAAAGTGTTTTTTGCTAAGAATCAACTTAAAAAATTACACAGTGTAGCTTTAAGGAAAACTGAAAGAAACTGCCTGTCCATACAGGGGAAGAAAGCTTTGTCATAATGTTCCATTTTTACCATAATGCTGTTCAAAGAGTAGACAAAATACAATAACATTTTCAGTGATAAACCTACTGTTACAATATCTAACATATCCTGTGTCAGAACAGTGTGTGACGCTCTGTATGATTTAACCAGCTGAATCTCCTTTCAGAGGAAAAGAGGCTGCTAGAAAGAAGAAAATAGAACTTCTGCCAGGCATAAAATGAAAGTTGAATGAGGTCTAACCAATTTGGTTTGATGTCAGTTCTCAGGTTTCCCCTCTGGCTGTAACCTGTTAGTCCTATAGTAAATAAAGAATATGGGTCTTTTCACTAAAAACCTAAGAGGCTCAGAATCACTTTAATGATCTTTGACCGTGGATTACCTCATTAATTCTGTGTCAGTAACAGAGCATTACTTGAGAATTCACTGAACAGCTGATTCACAAAAAAGAATTATGCAAATCAAGTGATCTTGCAATTAGGCTAAATATGGTAGTATTAGTGTTAATTCTAGCATGTAAATCATTCCACCCAACAGCAAGGCAAGCTAAAGCATGTAAAGCAATGGTTACAACAAGGGTACACCATATTCAGAGTTACTCTGAATAAATCAGTACACACAATGGGAAAATGTTCAATGTTTCAGAATGAACTGTAAGGTACTAGTGCCTTTGATAACAAAGTTCAGGATAATTGGTGGCGGGGCTGAGGGTAATATGCAAACAGAGCTTTCTCCAAATGTAAACCTTAAATATTAAATACAATAGTCACACCAGGCTCATTGGAAATATGTGATATAAACCTGAAAGAGTTTTGCCTTGGTACATTTCACTGCACTTTTCCCGAGTGCTCTGCATTGAGTGTGATGGTGAACTAGCAAGTACATTTCCTATGTCAGAAAAGCCATATATTTAGAATTAGTTTACAAATCATGCACTATACAGTATGTTAAAAGTGTTTTGAGGTCATAATATAGTGTTGTGCAAGGAACTCATGAAAATTCATTGTTTTTTTTACCGATAATCTGCCCCTGTGATCATAATTTGTGTGAAAAGAGGAAACATTTTGTTGCTGTTTTACTGACTTTGTTGTTCATTTCAGCTGGAAACTGCAGTGAAATGTATGTATAGGTGTTTGTATGTATGTAAATGTATCTAAATGTAGACTAGACTTATGTAATTCCAATGAGCCTGGGTTGACAATATCATGTATATATGGTCAGACAGCTATTATGCATAAAGTATAAGACACAAAAGTCAAATTCCATGGGCTTTTTACAAGATGCATGTTGAATCTGATACACTTGTGTTACCACCACTATTGCATAATACCTGGATCCCTGACCATACTTTGCCTTAGCTCACCCCTAAGCAGTGCTTCAGAAAATGGAGAGGATCATACGTCCTCTAAAAGTGATTTAAGATGTTGATGAAAGTTGAAAAGGGTACGTACTGCAAGCCATTTCAATCCATTTAGGTCTTCAAACTGAACAATCAGGATATTGCTCAAATGACGATGCCTACTTAAACAGGCTCTAGAGAAATGAACAATGAGGAGGCTCTTCAAGGAAACAGCTGAAGGTGAAAGCGTGCATGAGGTTTAAAGCATGAGTGAGATTTAAATGAAAACCTTATCAACCCTCCTCTAAAGTCATCGAAAATGAATTTATGATTTGAAGATTGAAATTGTAACATAACATGATGGGGGGAACGATGGATATTCTGTTAGAATACCTCTCGCTTTATTTCTAACTGAGAAACACAGAATATGGATGTGAACAAGAAATGGCAGGTTTCTATCTGCTGTAAAGCTTTAACGTTGGTACCTTTTGAATTTTAAGATCATTTATTGAAAGCAATCAAAAATAATCATTGCAAAGAAACTGCTTTAAGGGGGTTGACTGTTACCTCCATTGGGGCTTATTAGTTGTAAATCGTATTCCCTATTATTCTTAACCTTATTTGATCAAATAGTTTTTATATGTGTATATAATTTTAAAAAATCTAAAATAATGGATGGGGAAAAAAAATAATTTGAGAAACCCTGGTCTATTGCAACCATGGCATAACAAGTTAACTACATTAAAATAAAACTTTAAATTAATCACTATTATTTGAATTTTTTCACAACCTTTGTTTTAAAATGAATTCAATGCCAACAGAATAAGAAGTAAATGTAAAAACTCAAACAGTAGCACAAGGTGCAACAATGCAGAGATCATGGGTTCATTTCCCAGGAAATGAACATCATAAAACCTATACCTTGAAAGCAATGTAATTCACTTTGGATAAAAGCATCTGCCAAATGCATTAATGAAATATAAAGGAAACAAAGTTTTACTGTGTGTGGTCTTATTTTTCTAGTTGCACTGATTTTCATGACAACGGCAAAGTTTATGGCAGCCGCACATGAGAGCTCCAGGGCAGAAACTATCCACCACTAGCCTGGTTAAAACCAGACCCTTCTCAGTTGAAACTGAGTGTAGGGTCTGGGGAAGCTATGTAGACAATTCATTTCCAAAGGGGCGTCACCAACCGACTAGCTCCCTTCGCAGGGAGCTTGATTGACAGGCGATCTAACCAATCATAATCCGCCATCCGCCATTTTGTCCGACAAAGCAGTCAGGAGAGATCAAAGAGTATGGAAGTAACTTCTATACTCTTTGGAGAGATAGCAGATTAACATGGGAGGATTTGAACATGAATGACGGAGTGTACTGACGTCTTTCCGCGGTTAAAACAACAATCCTTCCCATGTTCATTCATGTTTATTTGATGCTATAAATGAACTAGAAGGAAGTGATGATTGGTTCACGAGCAGCTTTAACTGATGCTCTACAGCGATCTGTCAGACACATTAAAGAGCCACAAAACGGTATGTATCGTTTCAATTTCTTTTAAAAAATGACCAAATTTGAAAGGTGAGACTTTGTTTAATATGTTTAATATCAAAAGTAACAGAAAAGTAACCTGGTCTGTCCTGTCTGTCAGCGTGTTGTCAGTCTCCTCTCTGCTCCACGATGTATTTTTCACTGCGTGAGAACATGGTGTGGCGTGAGAGCAGCGTAGCTTGTCGGGCATAGCGACAGTAACTAAGGAGGGCGGGTCTTTGCGATCAGATCGATGAAGGAGATGACGTATGCTTCGAGTGTTGCTCTTTGCTCCGGTTTAAACGAAAACGGTAAGTTTAAATCGCTCAAAACAGACGCGATAACTGATTCGAACGAGCGATGTTCCACGGCGGCATCCATCTTTGTAACGAAATCTCCTTCAGCGTCGCTGCGCTGTCGTCATCATGTAAATCCCTCCCCAAACGTTTCTGATTGGTGCCGCGATTTCGGCGGCACAGAAATGAGTTTGAATGGGCTCTTCTCCAGACTATCCTGGAGAGAGAATTAAAATTCGCCGGAAGTATTATTTTAATTTAATACTGTGAAGCTGCTTTGATACAATCTGTATTGTGAAAAGCGCTATACAAATATACTTGACTTGACTTGACTTGACTATATTGTCTCTGCTATATTGGTGGGCTGAAAGAAAAGGGCTCTGTATATCGCTGATGAGCATGACACACTCGAGGACAGGGGTGACCCTCAAAATCAACTTCCCTGCAGAGTTTAGCTCCAACCCTAATCAAACACTCCTGAACAAAATAATCAAGGTCTTAAGGTTTACTACGCTGTGTCTGAAATATAATACTTCCCTACTATACTGTATAGTATACAGTACTACCCCAACAGAGAAGCATGTCCGAATCCGTATAGTATTCGAAAAACAGTAGGCGAAAGTACCTGGATGATCTACTACTTCTGACGAGATTCTGAAGTGCGCATTCGATGGACAATTTACCTTGAGGTCACGGGAGAGGACTTGAGAAGAGCAGTGAAGTGCCATTCTCCATCACACCGAAAAGTTGAGGTGGGCCGGTGGGTTGGTTTGGGGGTTTAGCTTATTTATTGGAAAATTATTTATTGAAACATAACAGTTTCAATAAATAAGCTAAAGTAAACAACAACAAAAAAAGTATTGTATTTACTTGGGAATGTGGTGCCCAACAGTATGCAATAATACTGTATAAGACCATAATAAATAAAAACTTGATTATTTACAGCTGTGTACAATTATTTTCCTTGGAATAAATTAATTAATTATACAAGCTCATAGCTATTTGTAAGAAATAAGAATTGTTTTATTTAAAATTGTTATGCTTAAATTAAAATATTCTGACAGTGAGACTTGATAACCACAGGCTACTCACACTGTATAAACACAGTCAAAAACTATACGCACCTTCACAACAAAACTGCCATAATTTCATAACAAAAATTAATTATATATTCCTCTACCCATCTGTGGCGAGCACGACGAGGTCGAGGGCCGTGGGAGGACGGCGCGAGACCGGTGCGTCGCGCACGTGTCGCTCATTATCAATCGCGCCACCGGCCTCGCGCCGTCCTCCCACGGCCCTCGACCTCGTCGTGCTCGCCACACCATCTAATAAATCTAATGCAATATAAATGACTATAACATATTCAATATAAATATTCCACATTTCTGCCCAAACATGGTAAATTACTACAGTACATTCATGGTAAATGTTTGTAAGGGTGGTGATTAGGGGATTTAAAGTCTTCTAATTTCGTTCATGGAACAATGTTTCTCCTGCTTTCCTCATCAGTCTTGTTGGGAATGTTGAGGCTGTTTCATCCGATTTAATACTAGTTAAATCATCGAGTGATTTGTGGTTTGTAACAGAGAGGCTGTCTGTCTGAATCGGAGCGCGTATCAAACTAAATTAGCCGCACTGCCAGGAAAAGTGGAGCAGGGAAGTTGGTGCTGTTGGGCCGGATGGAGATGATTGGCGGGCCGGATTTGGCCCGCGGGCCGCCAGTTGAATAGCCCTGCTGTAGCTTATATGCAGGGCCTAAAATAATCAACAGGGCCCTTTTACATCTTCTTGCACTTGAATGGACAGATTTACCAAAAAAAAAAAAAAAAATTCCCTCTTCCAGCGAATTCCCTAAAAAATAAAGTGCCTGTCTCAGCGAGTATCCTAGTAAACATAGTCGATGATGGCTTAAGTGAGCATGTACAGTAGAGAATAGTGTGTACCTGTATAGCGTATTGGATTAGGGGCAAGATTTGCTAAACAGGGTAAATTAGCGTGAGAACGCAATCTCATAAAAGCGCAGAAGGGAGTGGAAAGTTCTGCGCGTGATCTACTGACGACGGTCAAATTAAAGAACACAGACCCAGCCGGATAATTTCCATGATGACCAACGCCATCTACCAAGAGCAGAGCAAATTAGCGTCTGGTTTAAGACATGCTTTTTGGGGGGGCCCTGCTCTAGAACTACAAAGATCTCACATGCTCACACTCTAGAACTACAATACACAAGAAAAAAAATCCAATTTGTGGAAATTGAAAATAATGTTCATTACTTATTTTAAAAAGTAAATCATATTTTTTATTTTATTTTTTTTTTTTTTTTACTTAAAATGATCTGATTACATAACTCTGATGTTACTTGTAACAACACGGCTTGCTATTTTTTACTCTTTTTTTTTTTTCAACTCCCAGGAACCGGAAACCCTTTTGCAATTTGTCAGCAGGGAAGGTAACTGTCAGCCAGTGATGGATTTATCTGTTTTGCATGGAGACTCTACTGACTGTAGTGGTTAGTGTTCAACAGAGTGTGGGATGAACATTCACTAGGAGATGGAAAAAAACTGTTTTATGTCAGGTTCCAATAAATTTCTCTGGGACACACATTCAACAGACATACGCATGCACCATTGAAAAGAAACATCAGAAGTCTTTAACATCTCAATTGCAGATAACAGATTACATTGAAAGCACATTGGTACATTGCTTAGGTCACTTACTTTTCTCTTTTTTAGTTACAATAAAAAAGACCACAGATGTCTTGAATCCAATATGAATCCACTATCTCTCATCAAAGTCTTCCAAAACCAAATTAAACTAGTTTTAAAAAAAAAATGTTTAAGTAGTTTAAAAGATGTTTAAAGTTAGATGCTAGAGTGGTTGCTGGGGTGTTGCTATGCAGTTGCTAGGTATTCTGGGTGGCTCTAGGTTGTTGCTGTGCAGTTGCTATTGTGTTCTGGGTGGTTGCTACTGTAATTCGGTATGCCATTAATAAGGTTTCTGGGTGGTTGCTAGGGTGTTGTTATGTGGTTACTAGAATGTTCTGCGTGGTTGCTATGTGACCGCTATAGGCAGAGGTGTGAAGTCCAGGTTCAGAAAGTAAAAGTCCAATCACCTGGATTTGCTAATTAGCACAGTTTTTCAGCCAGGAGATATAACTAATTAGTGAAATCAGCTGGCTGAGTTCATGGGTGGACTAAACATATGGCAGGACTTTTACTTTCTGACCCCTGGACTTTACACCTTTGACTATAGGGTGTTGCTTTGCAGTTACCAGGGTATTCTGGGTGGTTGCTAGGGTGTTCCTATGCATGCTAGGTTGTTCTGGGGTGCATTTCCCATACAACGACGTAACTCACTGCATATCTACCATAGTATGATGCATCGTTGAAGATATCAACAAGCTAGCCACGACTGTTTCCCAAAACCGTATTGTCGCAAAATGGTCGTTCAACCACGTTGGTTAATGATGTCAGCACGTGGTGGAGTAAATTACATTTAATGAATCTGTTTGAGATCTAATTAATGCTAGATGTTTTGCTATAAATTACGGACATGGCATCTGAGGACTATTTCTAATTTTTTCTCAGTTATTTTGCTTTATTTCCAGATTCAGTCATAGGCTCGTTCTTACGTACTAGAGCACGTACACACATGCACACTATTCAAAAACGACGCTTTACATCTCTTGACAAACTAAAAGACGTACTGAGTGTCAGCTTGCTTATTTTGCGCAAGATAAGGATTTATTGAGTCTACGTGTCATGAAAACAAGAAACTCTGCTTCTAACCACATGTTGAGATCTGTCGTTCCAACCACAACTTTGCAATGCTGTTTGCGAATGTTCATTTGAACTATGGTTCTGACTGGTTGATATAATTTTGCAAGATGGTTACCCAATTAAATGAGCTATGCACATAAATGTAATAGGATTAAACCTATTTTGTACACCAACAATCTTATTTGTTTCTATTGTGTGTCTTAGGAAAAACATCATAGGCAAAGTTCATACTTAAAACAATAACTAACCCTATTAAGTCTCCCGAGCTATGAAATAGCAATCTCTCAGCTATAAAATTTAACTCTCAGGCTCGGCAGCTGCTGACTATATTCCCTTGAGTGCGTCTCTAACACTTTTACCCAAAGGAACTAAGCAAAGTATCCACTGTTTAGTTCCCACGGAATGCAAATTCTGAAATACACTTTGCTGAGGCAATTTCAGGTCCACAGAAGATATATTCAAGGTTAATGCTGAGTAAAGAACCTCTATGTTCACATTCTGCATTCATTCGATTGTTGCATTGTGCTCCCATGCGATAAGCACCCAAGTGTCCAAGATGCTAATGCTTAAAAGTAAGGATCTGCCATAGTAATACACCTCCCACTAACCTCATCCAGACAGCCATTAGCAGGTCATTCACTCATGGACAATATCCCACAGTTTATGAAGCTCGAAGGATTGTGTGTGGTGTGATTGCGTCTGGATGTGGTGGGGTAAAGTGTTGGCAGCACATTTGCATGCAATGTTGAGTCTTTTCAGGTCTTTCTTCCTGTTCAAACACATTCACTCTTAAATTATTCAGCTACATTTTCACATTTTAAAAGATGACCAGTCATATATAAATGAGGCAGCAATAGGTTAGAATAGATTAGCCAGAGAATGATTATTTAAATCGCCCATCCATCTACATTCTAGTTTAAGTATGAAACAATGATGTTTTGGCATATGAAAAGATCCGCTCACTATTTATGAAGTAGAATATTGTTGAACGGGGATAAATGATCTGCTGTCAAGCTGAGAACTGCACTGCATTGTGGGTGTAATTAAGAGAGGCCCATTTCTCATTCTGCCTTGAAAAAAAAACAGTGCAGTTTAAAAATGAAAGATTATAAGTACCAACTGAGTGTAATCATCATAATCCTCAATTATATGCACTTTTTTTTTATAGAATTGTTGCGTAACATTTGTTCATTAGTACTGTGGTGTCATTCTGGAGAAGCTGTGTTTTACTGCATGCAATCATTGATTACTAATGGACTTGAGTCAGCTCATTACTGTATGAACAATTCTGTTCTTCATTGAAGATACTCAGTCTGAAGAATGTTAGCAAGCTACTGAAAGCAACGAAGGCCACACATACATTACATGGTTCAAGGGACCCAATTCCGATTCTTTCTCCCATGTGGCACAGATCGGATATGACCCAGGAACGTGTAAGCAGGGAAAAAGCACATGGATTCCGATATTCTAAGTGTCAGGCCTCATTCATATGTGGAAATAAATCTGATATGAATTAGATGCGTGCATTTGCATCTGCCAAGTAAGGATACAGATTTGATATTCCTCTGTCAATGTGAGTCGTACATCATTGAAAAAGCGACAGTGGCGAATTACGTTGGCTCAAATGGACACCACCCGAGATCACATGACTCTTTTCAATGGAGCGATGGAGGACGAAGGCTCCACCCAATGTGTTGCTGACTTGTAAAGAAAGCGAAAGCTTGTATTATCTTGTGTCCTCCTTTGCAAATCACGCCTTTCGTTTCCTTTTCGGCCTTAACTTTCCCGGGTCAGTACATATACCTTGGGTTGTTACACCAAGTGTATAGTGTAAATGGAGATATCTGATATGGGCCACTTTTATAAGAAGATGTAAGCTGGTAAAAAAAATAAAAATCAAATATAGCCAACCAATCAGAACCAGGCTTCAAGACCTGCAGTGAAAATGCAGCCAATGTGTATGAGTGTGTTTGTCGTGTAATGAAGAAGTAGGTTGAGAGGATTCCATTCACGTGGGTTTATTAAAGGATCTGAGAAAGTAATCCAAATAAAAATCATTAATCGTAGTCGAGACACAGGCTTTGGTTGAAATACAAACAAATCGGACCAAGGGCAAACAAATCCAAGAGATAATCCATAAATGAAAGTCAAGAAAAAAAGAGCAAACATCATAGCAGAAAGTCTAAACAATGGCATGAAAGAAACACTTGCAGTGAAACTGGGAAAACCTTTGCAACATGAAACATGGCTTATATGTACATGGTGAAAAGGAAATGACAACACAGAAACTGATGTGGCAGGAACAGGAAGTGACACCGTTCAAAATTCAGGTGAGGGCTCCCTCTAGTGGATGGAGGCCTGTTCAAACGTTACAGATTGATGTTGTGAACTATATGAACAAGTGCAAAACATTGTTCTTTGTCTCTGTTTAAGGGAGTGCATTCACCCTTTGTTATTCTTTTGTTCTATATATACACTCACCGGCCACTTTATTAGGTAAACCTGTTCAACTGCATGTTAACGCCAAATATCTAATCAGCCAATCACATGGCAGGAAAGCGATGCATTATTTAGACAGATGTAACATTTGAGACTTCCTGGCAGAACTTACCCTAGAGCTTTCATTTCTGTGGGTGAAAATGCCTTGTTAATGCCAGAGGTCCGAGGAGAACGAGCAGACTGGTTCACCTGATAGAAAGGCAACAGTAACTCAAACAACCACTCATTACAAACCAAAATCTGCAGAAGAACATCTCTGAAAACCCCTCGCACTTTGAAGCAGACGGGCTACAGCAGAAGAAGACTAAAAGGTGGTTGGTGATTTACTGGCCGTAGTGTTCATTTCAACTAGTCAGTGGACACTCAAGTGAATTTATAAATGTTTCTGTAAAGATGTAGGTAGAGGCATGTTTTTCTGAGTCTATGTAAAGAAATGGGATTCATTTTATCACTTCATTATTTTAAATTTGGAAATTTTATTTAATTTAAATGACAAGTTTTGTGAAAATCATCCTTTAACTCTAATGTTAAAGGGTAACTCTCGCCAAAATGCAACCTAGGCTCTATTCCATTAGAATGGAAATGCCACTTTTAAGTTTGACCATATTTTCGTTTTAGGTTAAAATGCCTTGTGAATGGGAGTGAATGGGGCACTTTTATGATAGAACCAAAAATCACTATTTTAAAACATTAACAAGGCTCGACACAACATGAAACTTTGCTGGAAGTATCACCAGAGGCTCTACACATGAACTCCAGCATTGAGAACATTGTTTGGTACAAAGAGTTTACTAAAAATAAAGGTTTTGAACAACTCACTGTGTTAGTCGATCTCCGAATGTGAATGAACTGACTTTAGTATTGCTTCTTATATGAGCATCGTTTTTCAAATACAAGGTCAGTATTGATTTTCACTAACGAGAAAACAACAAATTATCCGTGAATTTATATGGAACTAAGCTTTAGGAGCTTTCCATCTTTACTCTCCTCCCTGTTACGGAGATCCACTATTTTTGACCCACAAAATGCCGGCGGACGGAAACACAGTGAGTTGTTAAAAATCTTTCTTTCTAGTAAACTCTTTGTACACAAACAATCTTCTCAATGCTGGATTTTATGTGTAGAGCCCCTGGTGATACTTCGAGCAAAGTTGTGTCGAGCCTTCTTAGTTTTTTAAAAATAGCGCTTTTTGATGCTATCATAAAAGTGCCCCATTCAATCCCATTCACAAGGCATTTAACCAAAATACGGTCAAACTTAAAAGTGGCGTTTCCATTCTAATATGCTTTTAAATGAAAATTTGCCTTGAGTAGATTAACAAAAAGACCCTAGGTCTTTTTAAGGGTGCTTTCACGTTTGGTTCGATTGCCTGTTCCGAACCCGAGTTCGATTGCTCCCCCCTCCCCCTGCCCACGATGGACTGTGTTCACATTGGCTGTTTCTCAATATGCGTTCTTCAGTGATCTTGTGTCCTTGTGTTCTCGTACTACGTCATCATCAACCGTCGAAGTTCAATTCCAATTCTCAAGAACGCAAGTACAGAGGACGCATGAAGTGCCCGGATGTGTCCTTGATATCGAGGATGCATCAAATGCAGACTTGAGAGAATCGAACCGCTAAAAATCCCAGAAGACGCTGCGGGCAGTCGACGTACGGAAGGCTGTAAGCTTTAAACTTCTCGTTCTCACTTAAGAGATTCCCGCTGCAAGCTCGATATACGTGACAGCTCGTGAAAGTTTACATTTGGCGGTCTCTTTTGCTTCATTTTAATAAAGTGATAAAGACCTTAAGAAAGCGGAGTATTTCTATTGGCATATTAAAAAGAATCTTAACATTGACAAAACATAGGTAACATAGGCTACTCATAAATACACATGGTAAAATAAAAAAGATATAAACTATGAAAACAATGTCTATAATAATATGAAAGAAATGTTTAAAAGGTTGTGACATATGTTTGTGATGTTGTGTTGAATTTGCCGAGATGGTCAGTTAAGCAGCATCAGCACATTTCAATTCTCATAAAGATGTGTTCTGTGTTCTCGCGTCCTTCCGAGTTCGTTCTTTCAAGGTCGTCTGGCAAGACCAGTCTCAAAGAGAACGCAAGTCTGTTCTTTGCGTTCTTGGAATTGAGAAACAGCCATTATATTATTTGTATCCGAACCGCGGTACGCTTACGTCATCAAGCTGCAGCTGGCGCGTACTCGTGTTGCTTGGTAACCGCTATGAAAAGGCGTCAAAATGGATAGAATTGCTCGCTTCACATTTGTTCTTCTTTTTTTTAACCTTTGGTTTTGTTTTCAAGAAAAGATACAGAAACACACTTGCGTCTGTTTGCCGCAAAAATATTAAAACCGTTCCAAAGACAGCGGGATGTCCGCCCGCCCGCCGAAGACAATTTTTGTGGAGGCAAGCAGAAATCATCTCTCTGCTTGCAGTGCGTCAATCCCGCTTTTCGTCAAGGTAAGTGTAGATAGACCCTTTTACAGTTGTTAAGCACACACGCACGCAGGCACGAACCAGATTATACGTCATCAATAGCGGTTCACTTCCGCGATTTGGTACGATTGCGTTCATATCAGCAGCGAACCGTGCCCGAGTTCACATGAACCGTACCCCAGACCACCTTTTTAAGCGGACTCGAGTACGGTTCGCGGGTGCGCACCCGAGTTCGGAAGACAGCGTTCACATCATCCAAACGAACCGAACTCTGACGTCATTCGAACCCGGGTGCGCACCAAAAGTGCTAGTGTGAAAGCGCCCTCTCTCATTTTGGTGAGAGTTACCCTTTAAGGTTAGATCTACTTGGTTTGTAATAGAAAAGTTAGCCCTTCATGATACGGTTCTTTCCTTATAGTGGTGGTCGGCTGAATAGGATTACATTATATTACAGTCAGCATAGGATATACAGTCAGCCTCAGTTATTACATACAGCATCCAGCCTTAGCTCTAAATATGAATAATTCGCTTTTCAGATGGTCACTCACTATGATGAGACATGCTGAACATTCGAATGCCTCTGTGGTAAATTAATGCTCATCACATTAAACTAATATGTGGCCCCCACGGGGGAGTAGTCTACCAGCACAGCTGTTTCATACCTGAGCTTAGCATCCAGGAAAAATTCCACTGACTAAGAGGAACAGCATGACATTTAAAGATGAAAGCACCGTTAACCCCACCTTACTGAGATGGTACAGACGGTTATCTAACGTATCAACCATTTGGCTATCTAGCAGTAAAGCACTGACAGACATACCACATGCTCCAAATGGTTGGTACATTAGATAACTGTCTGTACCATCTCAGTAAGGTGGGGTTAACGGGCTTTCATCTTTAAATGTCATGCTGAGATATAAAGTCAGAATTGTGTGATATAAACTCACAATTGCGAGTTATGAAGTCAAAATGACTTTCTGACTTTTTTTCTCACAATTGCGAGTTTACATCTCACAATTCTGACTTTATTCCTCGCAATTCTGACTTAATAACATGCAATTGCAACTTTATATCATGCAATTCTGACTTTATAACCCGCAATTGCGTGATATAAAAGCAGAATTGTGAGATGTAAACTCACAATTGTGAGGAAAAAAGTCAGAATTATGAGATAAAAAGTCGCAATTAACTTTTTTATTTTTTATTCTGAGCTGGAAATAAGCTTCCATAGGGAAGAGATCCACGAGAACTGTATAGTTAAATGTCGCTTCAACACAGTAGTGTTAAAGTTGAAGGTGCTCTGTGTGCAGCCATAAATAAATGAATAAATATGATATATAATCTCTTTATCTGACTATCTAAAGTTAAGAAATATTATAAAAATTGCAAACTAACTATTTTTTTCTAAGATGATAACTGGATAACTGACATAACTTGATTGCAACGTTAAGTGATGGCATGTGACTTTTTCTGTAGTTAAACATTTATCTTGGGATAATGTCTGCCGTTCTGATTGCTAATGTATAATAGTACTTAGTAATGAATATTCTATTCTAAAAATAGCCTTAGTGTACTGTTACGTGTCAGGTGTACAGTGTGTTCAATGTTATGGACTCTTATTTTGATATTCTGGTTGGTGTCCTTTAGTTCCTGTTTCCCTCCACTGTTTAGTTTTCTGTTTCCTTGGTTACTGATTATGTCCTCATTTGTTTCCATGGTTATGTGTGTAAAGCACATATAGCACAATATAAATATATATTATCGAATTTCATACACGTACACACAAAAAAAAGCTTGGAAAAATATTTTAGTTTGTACTTTGCGTAACCATTTGGATCATCTTAATGCTGTGTAGGGGGAGAGCGGGGCACAAAGTAACGCTTTTGGACTTTCTCAGTTTGTGTAAATCACTTATGGTTCAGAGTATTTATTTTTTCCCACATTCATTTCCCACATGTCTTGTCCAATTATGTGTTTTTGTTTTATTAATACAGTATATACTTTTTTCTTGACATACCCCGAAAGAATGGAAGTGAAATGTGACAACATGTCCCATAGGTGGGGTACATTGTAACATGTGTGGGGCACATTGTAACATAACATATGACAGCTTAAAATGTTATCTGATCTAATAAAAATAAAAAAATAAAAAAAATAAAAAATTCTAAATAAAATTAAATATAAACTCATTTTTGAGTTTTGACTACGAACACATGAAAACACAGCTATACAACATAGTTCAAAACAAATAAATAATTAGTCATTTCTGAACATTGACTCTCAGTCTTTATTCACCTTTTTCTCACGTTTTCCCAATAAAATTAAATAAAAGTATAGAATATAATAGCATATTTCTAATAGGGGCACATTGTAACGCAGTGTCACAACATGCCCCCGCCTGCACAACTGGGATTTAAACCCTCTAGTGTCTTCTGCTAGTTAGCGAAGCATTAAATAATTATCTCAACTGTTAAATAACATCTTGCAGATTAAAATAATATCAGATTTGTCTTATTTTAAATAAACACAAAAAATAGAGATGAAAAATTTACTTAAGTAAGACATTTATGGTTTAATAAATGTCTATGGATATCTTCCCAAAAAAAAAAAAAAATGTGGCTGAATTTTTTCTTCTATATAGTGTTGATATGGCAACTAGTAAATACACAAAGTTTCATCATTCAAGCATGTGCGGAAGTATTTAAAACAAGCGTGTTACAACTAGCCCCGTGTTACATTGTGCCCCGCGCTCCCCTAATGTTATTTTAAGCACAGATGGATAGCAAGAGTTTTTATTGTTCAATGTATCAGCTAAAGATTTTTCAGATAAATGCTTCTGAGAGTGAACAGGCCATTGATTAGCTGAAGTGCTAAAGCCTTGTCTCAACACTTCTTGAAAGAGCTTCAGTGAAAAGCTAACGACTGCACAGTTAAATAACAAAACATTCATGATGAAGACATAATTAAAGCTTTTACCTTGTTAATGTGTACTAATTGGATGCTATTGAAAGAAGAAACTATTAGGGCTATAAGATATTTTTTCATGCATATTAATGGTTGGAAAATCCGTCCTCCATATATACGGAAAATACGGATTCACTCTGAAAAGATGCATTCACCAACTCATCTGATCCCAGCATATGCATTTATTAACTGAACGCTCATTTTCTTATTAGCATGTTTTGTCAAATTCATGAAGTAGTCCTGCTGCCACATGGAAAGTTGTTTTTCTTCAGAGCATTGGGTTTTTTCTCACTCCTTTCCAACCGTTCTCAGCCCCCCCTATTAGACCACACAGTTGCCATGGAGATGGCACAGTCTGCCCACTTTCGCTTTGCGTCTTGGATGGCTTGCTGCTTCAGTAATCCAGTAACAGCACATGACACCATTCTGTCTGAACCAAGCCAAAGACATTCAGTAAAGAGTCATTGCACTAATGAATACTCATTGCTCGGATCAGGATGTAAGGAATGCTCAAAACTTGCACAAAACCGCTGCCAACATCCCTTAATTTCTTCCTTGCTTTCCCCAAGGCCCATATGGCTTGGATCACGATAGGGACATCAGGGGTATTGTACCAAATATAAACAGACATTGCTTTGTACAGGGTCATTCATTCTTATGGGGTCTTTTATATTTTTGATGCATGAAAAAGTAAGACAGGATACAGGTATCTGGAGGATATAAATGTGTTTCTTTGCTGAAAATGGAGCCGTGGATGGAGCTGTGTATAGGAAATGATAAGAAGTGACAAAAGATAGCTTCGGTTTTACAAGGTTTTCTGGATCACATAAAAAAAAAAAAAAGACAGTGGCAGAAACATACAAATATTTTTGTCCATTTAAAAAAAAAAAAAAATTATTTGAGGTTAGGAGAAGAGAGAACTAAAAAAAGAGAGAACCGGATCAGAAAAGTTATGGGCCAGACTCAAACCTGCATTGTCCACAAGAGCACACAGCTCAATGTTTTGAGGCTTACCACCAGGCCATGGCTCTGACCTGATAGTACATTTAATCAGTAAATCTGTTTTCATTGGTCCATGTTATTGTAAAATGTTTAGCAGAAGTAATTTAAAAGTCAAGTCACCTTTCTATAGTGCTTATTTATATGCAATAGAGGTTGTCTCAAAGCAGCTTCACAGTAATAAACAGGAAAATAACACAATCAGTGATGCAAACTTCATCAAATATGAGATAAATTGAAGTTTGGTTAAACTATTTTGATCGTCCACTTTAGACATTCTACTATTAGTAACTTTATAGTCAGTAAAATGTCTGTTGGGGGAGCATCAAAATAAAGTTAGCAGAGATTACGCTAATACTATTAATACTCTAATGAGAGTAAGTTGACATAGTTGCAAATTTACTTATAGTTAGTAGAATGTCTAAAGTGGACCATTGAAATAGTTACGATACTGTAAAGCAGCTCTAAAAAGACAAGAGTGTCATTATTCAGCTCATGTCATTCAATGTTGAGTCAATTCAGTAGTTTTGATGTTGCATCAATTATAAATCTAATTTTATACAATTTTGAAATTCTATTCAGCTATAATGCAGCTTAACTTAAGACAATAGCGTCAACATCCAACTCAATTCAGTTCAAGTTTTGTTCTCATTCGATAGTATTCTGTGTAGTCAAAGCAATTTGTTGTTTTTTGATGTATATATTGCAGGTGTTTTGTCCCTCATCCTAGTGGCTTCGTCAGTTCTCTGATTATGGGGAACATCAAATCCCCAATGTTCAATGTCAAGGGACCTGATTGCCCAGTGTAGGAAAAGTTCAGCACTGACAAAAGCATCTTAATTAATCTCAAGACAGCCCTTGGAGAGCGAAATATGTTGCCAATGCCATTTTACACTCTGACTGACCTGAGAACTGCTGATTAATGCTGCTGAGCCATAGGTCAATTCTGCTGCTTGAATCTCTAAGGTAATAGATGCAAACCCCGTCTCACTAATCCTCTGCTATTACAGAGATATTGAATATGGATCTGCATAAGAAAATTACTTTCCCTTCTTTTTTTGTTTTAAAAACCTTGGGCGGCAGCGTCTATTGTAAGAAACACTTAAAATGCAGGAGATATTCCCCTAAGTGCAGAAGGACACTAATGAACGTTAAACCTCTCAAATTGTTTTTCCTCCCCGCACTGCAGAACTGAAAAGCTGGTCATTGGATAATAGGGGCCTTTAGGTAAGAATTGTGTCGAAGCCATCATGGGAGAGTTCATCCATATCCCAAAGCTTCTTATTTTTGTTTTGAGAGCAATTTTAATGTCACATACTCTAATATCTTAAAATTATTCAATAAAGATAGTACTCTTAAAGTCAAGCAAGTGGCTCAGTGAGTAAACCTCACTCCCCTGGCCTCAAGAGGTGCACTAGCGACTGACTCATTTCTAGAGTCTTTAGCCTCCTTGTTAGCGGGCCTGCCTCCCATGCCGGAGGTTTAAATCCTGCTCAGAGTGGGACGAGTAAAGATTTGAGGGGTTATATTGGTGCCATGAGCCGAATGGGAGTGAGGTTTGGGGGAGGTTTGTGAGTGTAATGGAAGACAGGCATACATGGTCTGACCCTGCCTAAAGAAGGCCTGATCCCTGAAGGACATCAAAACAAGATGTTGGGGGTGTCAAAGAAAGTAGTCTACCCACAATATGAAGCTTTACCAGTATGAAGATACATTGCTAGCTATGACTGATTTTAAATCATAATTTTGGCCACCCCTGAAATGGGTCATAGCATTAGCATTACCTGCGCAGTTGAATAAAACATTTATTGCATGTACGAATAAAATAATGTGTTTAAAATGCATATACTGCATATCATTTGAATGAAAACATTTGCCCTCTTTAATGCTGTTAATCTGAATGCACGAGGCAAACTGTTTGATGAAAATATCCACAACTTAACAACAACACTGTAATGAGTGCACAAAGTTTGTCAATCAATTGCCTAGTGAAAGTTGCGTTCATTACTATATATACAGTATATATATATATCTCCGCACTCAGCCAACTAACCCCCCTCAAGGCCATTGTGTAATTCTCACCCTGGATATAATATCATATATAATAATATTTTTAATGTGATGGTTTCGACGCTGCAGCCCGCGGATGTGTCAAGGATCGGCCAAATGTCGATGTGTAGTGAAACGTGGATGTTAAAGTCCCCCTGTGGTGAAAATCAAGCTTTTAATGTTGTTTATATGTCTATGTGATGTTTTTAATGTGCTTTAAGACAAACCATTACCAAATTCATAAGTTAACACCATTGCTGAGTATTTTCTCTTTAAAACTGCAGTGAACCAAAGACAGTCTCAAAAACACAGTTTGAAATCGCTGGTGTTTCTGACGTCACAAACTACTTTGTAACCAATCAGGTCAACTGGTGAGCGTCAACGAGTGGATCTCTTAACTGGTGTGAGTGAGTGGAGGCGGGGCTAATTTGCATATTCATAGAATCATGTATACTAAATGAGGCAAGGGTGAAGAGTTTAAG
This sequence comes from Leuciscus waleckii, assembly GCA_900092035.1. Taxonomy (NCBI): domain Eukaryota; kingdom Metazoa; phylum Chordata; class Actinopteri; order Cypriniformes; family Leuciscidae; genus Leuciscus; species Leuciscus waleckii. The sequence continues at coordinate 138,244 of FLSR01001113.1, forward strand.
GCAGGAAGAAATTATTTTCAAGGAAAAAACATTTAAATATGTCATTTAGGTGATCAAAGATAAGTTATAAGGGATACAATTATTGACTACAGGGGGATTTTAAGGAAAGTGCAGCCGTGGATTTTTGTGCCATCTATTGGTTTGTCTTTTACTCTGGTGCGCCTTTACCCCAATTGTACCCTAATCACAATAATTTAATCTAAAACTGAACTAAACCTAAAAGTTTACACTCACGTAAATAGAATCATCTGAAATGTGTTAAAGAGGGAAGGTGACTGATCCTACTTTATAGAAGTGTCATGGGTTTGGTTGTGTGTCCAAAAAAAATTGAGACCTGGCTCAGGAGCAGATATGTGGTGTGACGGGTATCCAAATCAATGCTTACTTCTGTGAAGGCCGAGCATTTGATTGAATCTAAAGGGTACGCCTGAGGCTCTGTCACAGGTTTTGGCTTCGGTTTGGGACAGTGATGCTGCTGAATGACTCTATCAAAGTTCCTCAGCCAGGTCATTACACTAGACAGAGTGCAGTTCATTCCAAATCACAACAAAATCTGATTTCTGAATGCTGACAGTCGCACGACATCTAAACTTTTTCTCTCTGACTTTCGATTAAAAGTCTTATCAGGTATCGGAACACTGTCCTTGTCAAATGAACAAATAAATAAGACATTTTAGGTTACCTTACAGCAGAATGCTTTTTAACTCTATTGAGTCGAGACTTGGCAACAGCCTGTCTCTTGAGATTAGGATTCAAGAATTGCCCCCATGGTTCTATTGAGTGATTACACGACAAAAGGGATTGACCAAGGAGAAGTAGATAGGGTCAGTTGTTGCCTCTTTTGGGATCAAATGGTGGGATATGCTTTTGGTGTTAAAGGGTGACTCCCTCACATGGCTCAGACCTTCTAATGCTGCTATAAGCCCTCAAAGCACAGTCTTAATCTCCTTAGCTCTTCATGTGCGACGCTCAAACACAGAGCTAGCCAGGGTATTGGGAAGTTACAGTACAAGCACAGAGAAATGACAGCCAGGGCTAACACATTCCCAATAAGAGTCAAGCTGAGGACTTAAAGCAGTTACATGAAAAAAAACAATTATATCATGCAATTCGTCTATCTGGCATTTAGCCTCCTGCTAACTTTATCTGTGCTAGTAGGAAACATTTGTTTTGTTTTTACTTTGTCATAACTTGCCATTTAACAAGTACAGTGATAAAGGTCTCCTGCAGGTCTCCAAGCCATCTTGTATTCATTCATGCCATATATGAGTTCTTCAGACATTTTTTGTTTTGTTTTTTGTTTTTGTTAATGAGGCTTGTTTAACCTGTATATATTCCCATGTTGTCAAAAACTGAAGCATGGTCAATGCCTTTATCGGGTGTATTAAGACACTAAAGGTACCCCATGATGCTATATCGACGAACTAGGAACTACGTTAGCGTCAAGAGACTGATCTGAAGGGCATGGGAAATGTATCGTCATGAAATTATATACAAAGGCAAAATTTTGTCATGATTTGAACAGCCAAAATAATTTATTTATTACAATAAAATTATATATATATACATACATACACACACTGCCTTTATAGGCCTACGTATCCTCTGTTAAGTGTAGTTTTCTTCTCGCTCTGTTGTTGATATTTCTGCTGTTTGGGTTTAAATAGGCAAATCCTTAAAAATCAATGACTGGGTCATTATTGCAGAGATTATTATGTTTCTAGTATGTTATATGTTTGGCAACAGTTCTTCTAACTCTAAGTGTTTATTGAGTGTGTAGCTTTTCATTTCTTAAACAACCATGTAGGAAGACACATCATGGCCATATTCCAGGATGACAATGTCAAGATCAAACTGTGAAGGAATGGTTGGGAGGAGCATGAAGAATCATTTTCACACATGAATTGCCATCTTTGAGTCCAGAGCTTTCATTGAAAGTCTTTGGGATGTGCTGGAGGAGACTTTACGGAGTGTTGGACTCTTGCATTGTAAATACAAGATCTTGACCAAAAGATGATGCACATCTTGATGCAAATAACATCACAACATTTTCATGGGTTTGGGGTTGGGTTATATATCTCAACAGGGGGGGCTAAACAAACGTCCAAGGATTGAGATGATTTAAAACATACAAATCACAAACATTCAAAAATTGCCTTCTTTAAGAACCATCACAGCCGCTTTGATATGAAATGCCATTGACTCTCATGTGTCCCGTGACTGATTGCGTCAAGTTCTGAATTATCTTTTGAATGAGATGTGACTGCGTTCACAATGGGAACATTTTCACTGATTAAAAGTTTCACTCTGCTCCTCCTCCTCACATAAGGATATCGTGTGGCCTCAGAAAACTTGGATTGCAACACAAATCATTTTTAATAGTTAGCTTTAGGGTAGGGGGTTATAGGTGCTCAGAATATCTATGAATAAAATCATTACTACTTTTACAAATGCATGCAAAGAATCAAATGTCTTGATCAGATGCATAAGGCAAGTAAATGGAAGCAAATGAATATAGTTTGACAGTATAGTGATGCCTCGAGGGACCTTTAGCGTCTTAATAGCGACAAAGATTGACCATGCTTCAGTTTTTCACTCTTGTGAGTGAGAATGGGTTGTTTATATTCCACACCATGTGTGGTGCTTGTTTTTGATGTTCCATGCATATAACATCTTGGCTTGGCATGGTTCCTCAATCAGTCCACTGAGGGCCCTTTTGAATTGAAAAAGTTCTGAAGGCATCTATATGCTTGTGCAGAGAAATATTAAGAGTATGCAAGTAACCTTGAAGGACTTTTTTTAAGGGCTGTCACAGTCTGAAAATTACAAATTACTACCAATACCAACCCAAGAGATAAAGCGACCAGGAATGGGGGCACACAGGGCTGTTTTTTTTTTTTTTTTTTTTTTTTTTGGGGGGGGGGGGGGGGGGCCATGCGTGGGGGGTTGGCGGGGGTACATGACTGCATTTGCACTTGCTGAGCATGTTTCACTTCTTGCAGTGATTCAAAACTTCTCAGCGAAACGCTGCTCAGCATTTTGTTCTTGTAGGTAAACACTCTTTCATAACAGTGACAGTCTGTACTAGCTCAGGCCAAAATAAAAAAAAATATTTTTCTTCAATGCATACATGCCACATCATCCTTGTGCTCAGCATGACAAGTGTTATGGGACTGCATGTCATTTGCATAAGAGTTTTTATTACTTTTCTCTCTCTTTTGGTGAGACGGTTTCATGCTCCTTAAATAAATGCTCCATTCAACAAAGGATAGAAGTGACTTTGACGTCCCATTTCTTTTTAAGTATGCTTCCACATAACGAAACTCACAGTGCCACACTTGCCACTTTTCTGGGAGAAATGCTGTTTCAGGCAGTGAAGTGTAAAGAAATAAGTAAAAAAAGAGGAAGGCGAGTCAGCCTCCTTTTTAGAATAGCAATGATATGGGCTCCTTTGTTCACCATTCCACAGAATCTCATTTTGGACTGCAGTGATAGATGAGAGCAGTCAAGCGAAAACACCTTCTACCCTGGGATACTTGGTCTCTATTCAAAATGTCAAAGTCACTGTCATGTCAGTGTAGTTTAAAGCATGTGCATATGCTTAATTTCTTTGTCAATGGCAGACAAAAACGATTTATTTTAGGGTGCGTTCACTAAACAGTTACACCACTTTAGACACTTGTTGCATATTTTCTATGCAAATTAGGCTTATTATAGAATGTTCCAGTTATTCACAAAAGTGGGCACTATTTGGCTGACACAACTCACACAACTGTGCTATTTCTTCCCACCGAAAGCAGATGATAAAAATAATAAATAAAATAAAAAGTTTTTTCATAAAATCATCAAATGATAATCAAATGATGGAGAGGAACATTTATAACCCAATGCATAGTGTAGTCGAGAGCATTTTAAGGCTTTTAAATTATGATATACTGTCCCAGTAAAGTACCGTGACATAGCCTCCATATTCTAGCACTCAGAACCAGCCTGTAAGATGCAGTGCAGTGGAATTGCACTTTAAAAATTGTGTTCAGCATAGAATTTTTGGCCAATACGTGGCTAGCATGATTCCTGTACAGAACTGGTTACTGAAACAATGCAGAGCGCTCATATAACTGACCCTATCATAGGGCACAATTCATTCTTGTGAATTCCCCCCCAAGTGTTTTACTAGTTTGTTTACTACTTCCTCTTTTTTTATGGCAAAAAAAAGGCTGCTCATGACAAAGAAGAAAGTATATCTTAGATGAAAATAATCACACAAACCCAGACCCGGAAAGAATGATAGCGGAGATGGAAGATAATACTATTTTCACCTATTGCAGCCTTGCCTTAATATTGTAGGGGGGTTATGGCTGACACGCATAGTGGAAAATAAATTGAGACTGGAGAAATGCTGTGAAAGCCAGCGATAGCAGTGTTAGCGAAGACTCCAAATATTAGCCACCTGTTCATATAATCGCTTTCCAAGTTGTCTTTCCACATCTGTTTTCCGAGACCCGTCAGAATCTGAAATAAGTTTAATCAGGAAGCTCCTCATTGAATACAATGCACATTTGGAACAAAGAAAACGACAGAAGGTGGTAGAAGTTTCTTTCAAGGTTTCATTTTTGGTCTTTCTTGCCAATTTAGAGACAGAAGAGACGAAAAACAGTATGGGCTTGTCTTAGAACTCTATTCAGATTGGAACTCTTGTCACATAAGCACCTTCACAGACAATATGTCCAAATAAGAGTGTTTTTGTATTTGATTTGTATAATCTGTATATGATTAATGTAATTCTGTACAACAGTGGTGTCCAATCCTGCTCCTGGAGGGCCACTGCAGAGTTCAACTCCAATCCCAATCCTGTACACATTGTATGATGATCTGTCCCAGGCGAAAGATGACCAATCGTGGCGATTTCTGTGGTTGTGGCTCCTAAACGGTGGTCCTTGTCATGGACTTGTGACCAAAGATAGTCTGCCATCATTTTCTGACAGTGTCAGAACTTTAGCATGATCATCTCACTTGTGTTTGCTGCTACGATCTACATCTACTGACTAGCCAATAAAAATGCAACATGAAATGGCGCATTGATCAACGCGACAGGGCGCTAAAACTTAAAACTACTCACCTCAAGCTCCATTTGCAAAACTGACATGCCAAGTTATCATCTTTTCCTTAGCATAACCGCATCCATATTCTCCTCTTTCGCTTCCTCCTCTTTTTTTCACTGCACATGAAACCACAGTTGCCAAAGTGCAATTCATCTTGCTCTATGTGTTTACCACTAGCGCATGCTGATGGTGTTTTATTCTTCTATACTAACTTGCGTCGTAGCCTACGATTCAATAGGTGTCATCATCGTACTGACTGATTGAGGAACCATGCCAAGCCAAGATGTTATATGCATGGAACATCAAAAACAAGCACCACACATGGTGTGGAATATAAACAACCCATTCTCACTCACAAGGAGTGAAAAACTGAAGCATGGTCAATCTTTGTCGCTATTAAGACGCTAAAGGTCCCTCGAGGCATCACTATACTGTCAAACTATATTCAGTTGCTTTCATTTACTTGCCTTATGCATCTGATCAAGACATTTAATTCTTTGCATGCATTTGTAAAAGTAGTAATGATTTTATTCATAGATATTCTGAGTACCTATAACCCCCTACCCTAACCACCATCGTACCATCGACAGTAAAATGTCGTACCCAAGATCCATATCATACAGTGTGATTTGTAATGATCTTATAGGATTGCCGAGATCACACAGTGTTAACCAGCGAATCAAGGTCTTACTAGGCATAGTAGAAACTTCCAGGTGTGTTGAGGCAACTCTGGGCCTTATTTATAAAACATGCGAACGTACAGGTTTGAACGTACAGCATCTAAGCAATGCTTGTCGCTCTGCATTCTCAAGTAAAGCATTTGTATGTTGACTGGTGCTCTTTTATATGTTAATGACATTAACTCTTTCCCCGCCATCGACGGAATTTTCCGGCTTTTCTTGTTTTCACTGTTATACGGTAGGGGGGCGCTATTACGCATCTTCTGAAAGAGGACTGAATCTCCTGATTTAAACACAGGCGAAAAAGAAGCAGAAACAAGCAATATCATATGTAAGCATATGTAAAATAACACGATCGTCAACATTATCCAGCATATAAATCAAAACTGCCTAATGTTGAGTGAAATGTGACCCAGGACGAGCTATAGGACTGTGCAAGCATTAGGGGTGTTGATGGACTTGATCTACTCGATCTGTTTTGATCTTCTGATTGAATCTGATCCGGATGTAGTCTTTGACAAAAATGTGATTTCCTCAGCTTTTTGCTTAAAATGTTTCTTTTTTTTTTTTTATGAAACTTACCACATTTAAGTGTTGATAAAAAATGTATATATGAAGCTAGAATAAAACAGGGTTTTTGTTTAAAAGCAGAAGGTCTGTTCTTTCTTTTGATATATTGCATGTTTAGATAATCATACAACAAAATATTCTGAGGGTCATGACATTTTTGTGAAAATAATCACAAAACTTTGGTTCAGAAAGAGTTAATAAGGTGCCATTTACACGGCAGAGATCTGAAGCCATTCGGCTGCGCACAATTTTGAGATAATTTCCGATTTATAAATTCCACATCTGGAAGAGAGGTGTACTCACATTATTTAGCTCTCTGAATCACACGTACACCCATTTGAGAAATTACCGTAATGTAGCAGCATTTTATAAATGATGCCCCTAGAGTGCAGGCTTTCCTGAACCATTATAAAGACGGTTATTTATCTCTAGTTCACTTTTTATGTTTAATGTTTGAGAGTGCAAAAGTTTTGATGGGCCAAGTGAAGAAAACAGGTGACACACTGCACTGTAACAAAAGAAACAATGAGAAATTGGCGCCGGAGGATCTCTGCTGTCTTCTGCTTGATATCACCTCAGAGAAATCATTATTCACGTCCCAATTCTGTCTCCTCGTGTAGTTGTGGTTGCGCTTTTAAATTTGCAAAGCTTCAAGGCACCAATATTTTCACTTGTGCTGATATGACAACAGCCACCACTACTAAGAAACTTGTGCAATAGGAACAGAAGAGTGTTGAATAATTGATTGTCTATGAAAGATACTGCAGTAAATATGCATTATTGAAAAAGAGGGTTAATATTTTTTTTTCCTGCTATTTTGCAAGGGCAAAAACATGCCAGTGTTCCATAAACAGCAATGCCTGTCTAAATTACACGGCCCATTAATTTTTGAAGGAAAGTCATATCAATATGCTGCTAATTGTTGCCACAAATCTCGGTCGTCGTCTTGTCCGTGAGATCCTTCAAAGTACTTCCACTGACTTTCTGCAGACAAATAATGCATCATGTTTCTTACAGCAACAAACTAAATCAGAGAGTCGAGGGGAGAAAATGGAAACTAGATTTGCTGTGATTTAAACCAACTCTAAAATGTATAAATATCCAGTTAACCGTGGTGAGCTAAATCATGCGTGAGGAAATAAGCTTATTTAAATCAATCATATAACGCAAGCTGCCATCTTGAGAATGTGAGAGGTCAGTAATCCTGAACTATAATAACGTTGTCTGCTGACCTCAGCAGATGATGTTAGTTTGAGAGCCTTTCAACACATCAAGAGCATAAAACTAAGATTAATCATCTTCTCCCGTGGCCTTCTGGCCTTTAACCCATTGTGTCGAGACCTACAGAGGAGGAAAGCTATGACCTGAATTCTGCAGTTGTTAAATTACATATTCATGACCCGGGAGAAGATGGATCACCCATTTGTTTGTTTATTTATTTAATATTGTCTCACAAGTCCCACATAAATGCAGATTAGGGGGTTGAGCCGTGTAAACACATTAGCAATGTAAATGCACTCATTTGCTTTGTTTTTGCACTTTTGCGGGAGGATTTCAAATTAAAGTGACTGAATATTTATTGTCTAAGGACTTCTAAGGTTCTAGCTTGTATTTTTATAGACAAGAAGCTGACAGACTCTTTGGTGTCCAGAGAAGAGTAATACTATGCAAAGTATCACATTTGACTATTTTAAAGGGAAGAGCATATGCTTGGCCCCCTTGTGTGTTGCCAAGCTAACTTCAAAGCTTGGCCCGTAGCCCAGCCGAAAATATGTTCAGAATTCATTTCACCCCTTCATACTAGCAAACAACACTTCTAGGCTCCTACAGGGGAACTGACCCTGCAATTAAAGAGAGATCTTGTGGATATAAAGCGTGTGCAAAATAACAAGTGCATCAGGAGCTCAGGGGTCAGTTAGTTTGTATGTCACCAACGCTGTAAATGTGATTAGATGAGATCTGTTTGGGGTTACAGTGCTTCTGCCCCACTTGTGGTTCAGTTGCGATGACAACTCTGTGAGATAATTCCATCTTCACAATTTCTGCTTCAACAGATCTGTCAAAATGACAAAATGGCCCAGGCAGTTCTGACAAAATGAAATAGCAGCATGATTGCGATCAAGCCAATGAAATTGCAATGTGCTTCTTTAATGACCAGGTATTTATCTGTAAAGCACCCAAAATGACCACTGATTTTTCACCTGAAGAATATTATTATGAGACTTTTTTCTTTTGACAGTTTATTGAATATTATACTCAAACCATTATTTCAAAGAAATGCAGGGAGAGCAGACATAGATCTTGACCCTCTGAAAGCACCGCCTGTGTAGAACTAGATATGAGACAGTGACAAAGACAAATTGGCTACACTGACGTATTTCAGTGCCAGTGGAATAGAACTTTCAGGTCACAAAAATGAAAAGAATAAAGTTTTTTAAATGTTGTCATGAAGCAATTATGTTGTTTAACAATATTGTTTGAGCTAACCATCTGCTTTCAACATCTCAGCTCCTTAACTGCTTGAGTTCTCTCTCTAATGGTCTAAAGTTTTAGGAGTAAAATGATTAAGAATCGTATGATTGCACAGGACAATTTGGAAGCTTGTTTCCGCCACTGAATAAAAAAGCAACGGTCAAAATTGCGTGATATAAAGTCGCATTTGCGAGTTATAAAGTCAGAATTGCATGATATTAAGTGGCAATAAAGTGATATAAAGTCGCATTTGCGTGATATATAGTCTCAATTATAAGTTATAAAGTCAGAATTGCGTGATATAAAGTTGCATTTGCGAGTTATAAAGTCAGAATTGCGTGATATAAAGTCGCATTTGCGAGTTATATAGTCAGAATTGCATGATATTAAGTGGCAATTAAGTGACAAAGTCGCATTTGCATGATATATATCTCAATTATAAGTCAGAATTGCGTCATATAAAGTTGCATTTGCGAGTTATAAAGTCAGAATTGCATGATATAAGTCACATTTAAGTGATATAAAGTCGCAGTTGTGAGTTATAAAGTCGGAATTGCAAAATATAAACTCGCAATTCTGAGAAAAAGTCAATCTTCCTCAGAATTACAGAATCTTACCATTTCTAAAGATTTATTCTGAGAAAAGAGGTCAGAATTGCGAGTTTTACATTATCTCACATTATAATGCGCAATTGCAAGTTTATTGTTCACAATTCTGAGAAAAATTTTAAAAGCCAGATTTTTTTGTTGTTGTTTTTATTCCGTGGCGGATCCAAGCTTCCATAGGAAAATCAGGCTCTGCATCATCAAATTCTCATATTGTACCTGGCAGTATCACAAGATGTCTATATTAATAGTTTAACAAGTAGTTAATAGTTTACTCATGCTTGACACACAAGAACAGTCTTCATTGGTTCTTGCACATGTATATTTGAGCTTCCGTTGACCATGTTCATGTGCTCTATGTGGGTGTGTTTATCAATGTTTATGTGAATAAAAGTCTAAATTAAACCTGTCCATCGTATAAAGTGTCTCTTCAGAATACATGGATTTACACACTCATTTGATATGGATTTATTTTACAATGCCTGCCTTTATGTACTTTTTGAAGCTTGAAAATGTTGGTTGCATGGACTGTTTTCCGAAGATTAACTTGGTTTAAGAACAACATGATGAGTAAATGATGGCACTTTAATTTTTGATTAAACTTTGGCTTTAAACTCTATTGACAGCATCTGTCAATTGCAACAGTACAATAATTCTGACTCATCCAACAATTTGTAAAAAATAAAAATTTACATAGACATATACAGTAATACACTTACATTGGAAGCATAAGGGGAAAGAATTGTAAAGTGTTTAATCTACAGCTGTTTTTTTAAGGTGGTTTTAATAATTATTCCATACAAAAACATGTCATTAAAACAATAAGACTATTGTTCTAGTGTAGTTAAAATCTGGTTTCAACTGCAGACAAGTTGGTTTTACACTAGCATGCTTAAGTTTTATCGGTCATACTTTAAAAACAATGTATTTTTACGTTTATTTCAGTGTGATGACTTGCCCCATACACTTTCATTGTAAGTGCAATAGTAAGCATGATTACTTGTTTAATCATCATCAGAAATTTAAAAAATATATATTTTTCCAATGGGACACGAAAAATCCTAAGCCTAATACATGATATATTATCTGAAATAGTCTTATACATCTAATTTTACATCTTAAGAACACTCCATGTTTGGGTCAAATATGTACAAACCCAACCGTTTTCAAATGAACATTTTTGTCCATATTTGACCGAAACATGGATTGAAACAATCCAGCATTTTTGTAGTGTACATTCTACTTGTTTTAAGGATGTTTTTTTCTGGAAAACAAGACAAGAAAGACAAAATACTAAAGAATTTACATGAAAAATCGTGAAAAAATCTGGACCATATTTTGTCCACATTTTATAAGGTCTTGACACATGAAAAACGAATTAGAAGGTCAAATACAAGGTGTTTTATGAAGTGCAGCAGCCTTCAAATCAAAGGTTTTCCACAATGCTGACTGGTAGCGTGTCTTATCCAGCACATGTCATGCTCTATATGTAAATGCTCTGTTTCTGGATGTTGGGTTTACAGTGTCCCTGTGTTCCAAGGTCAATGTTATGGTTAAGCAAACCTGCAACCTGACATTTAAATGGCATACGCTTCCGTAACTTTACCCAGAATGCTTGTCATGAATCATTCTCCCATGCGCCCTCGCACATCTCCCCACTGCTGCCATGGACAAGACTGACATCCGTTCAGAAATAGAAAGCATATCAAATCCTCTGGAAACCAGAGATTTGGAGGTCTCTGCTATCCTTGTTGTTACCGAACATTCAGGTGAAACCGTTCCCTGTTTCGGTGTCCTAAAAAAAGCTTGGACAGGGGCTTCAAAGGATCCAGCGCCTCCTCATTGTTTGTCGAGTGCAAGCACAGTAAGCACAGTGGATGGAAGGAGGAAGCTCAGCGGGACAGAGCACTGAACAGTAAACAAACACAAACCTCCTCATAAGAGCTAGCATAGCACCTGTGGCTACGCACCTCATGCCTGCCGGCTACTGCTCCAACTCGTCCCTGCCGTCACCTTGCCTGTGTAAATGCAGGAGCGTGTCTGCATGCACAGACCTGGGCTCCCAGGTAAATCCTCCCTGAGCCCCACTGATGAGCCAAGGCTTATTCCATATTTCATGAGTGCTTGCTTTTGCTCTGATCTAATTCTGTCCTTGGAGATCCTCGCAAGGCTCAACACGCGATTTATCTCCAGGTCACTGCAGGGTCTTCACACAGGAGGAGATGGATGAAGCTTTATAGGGCAGCTGGCCCGTGTGTTTTGGGTCGCACGACTTTGAAATATGAGCGAGTTTGTCGATAAACTCGACTGTGAACTGTAGGTGCTTGTACTCAATGGAGATGCAACTTCATGAATGACAATAAGCGTAGAGCTTGGATAAATAAGCGCTCCCTAAAGCAGACGTGAATCCCGGATGGGAGTCTGTGAAAACCTGCCTGCATTATATATTGCTTCACCATTTAAACCAACCCTGTTTAATTGTTATTCCATCTTCAAAATATTAAAATGGTGTAAATAACTTTTCAGGGTGTATAATCAAACTGAATTGTGTTACACATTAATCAATGCAATCAAGAAAAGAGCAACTCTTCAATCCATTTTGCCTGGAAGACTTGATTTAATTAGCTGGAGCTAATTAGTTTAGATGAACAACAAGTCCCACTGCAAGTCAACGCAGTTTTTGTTTGTTGAAGCTAAACTGATGGATTTGTGGATAAATATAAATGTTTGGAGCCAATGAAAGGGTATGCTAATATTGTTTAGATTTCATGCATAGTAATATGTCTGTGCATAGGAGAGGAGAGATGCATTTAATGGGCGATAGTAATGATCAGGATTATCCGTTTAATGTCTTCTGCACCGGCTGCTGTTGTGCAAGACTGCATCTGATGAATGGATGTGAACTAACCAAGTAGCCACTGCCACCTAGCAGCAATTCATGGAACTTTCCTCAATGCGAAACCCTGCAGAACTGCAGTGGAGGGGGGGGATATTAGTAGATTATTTGTGAAGGCAGTAATAGATGGAATCTGTCCGGAATGCTGTACGAGGTACTTCACATGATAAGCTCATCCAGAATCACAATCCTATCAACCAAGGAGATTTTGAGGGGAGGTTTTAGGTTTCGTTTATAGATGAGGCTAAGGATTTCAACTTTCGTATTAACCCCATCTGATTGGTTGGGGAATGGCTGCCGGAACTAGGGGTGCTGAGCAGCAGCATTGGAATTTAAGATGACACGACTTAAAGGTTTTGTTATTCAACATGTTTTTAATTTTCCACCTTTATTAATATAATCATTTTTAGTACATCTTTGATGAATGTGGTTTGTGACTTTGAGAAATAAATATATTTCAAAAGCCAAACCCATCTGACACTTATGCATGTTCACCCAAAATTGATTATAGAGGTCTGATTAAAGCATTACTCATGAGTTTCAAACTAGATTTGAGTACGCAGGTTTTACAGACGAGGCTAAGCTCGGACTGAAATGCATGTTTGAGCTGTTTTAACTGAAAGCAACTTGCACTGTCATATCTTAAATTATGCCAGTGCCATTGTTTTGTCTCTAGATTCACACCAGTAATGTTTTTTCTATGGCACATTTATAAAAGCTACTTAAAAGGCCTAATCTTGGCTTAATCTAAGCCCTGTCTGTGAAACCAGGCCATAGAATTTGTAACATTTACTTAATCATGACTCATGAGTTCTGAGCGCTCTCATGTAACTCTGTCCTCCTTCATTTGTATGTGCATCTGTAAGTGTTTGGGCTGTTTAATATTGGGATTTTGTTTAAATCCCCCACCAAACATTAAGCCCCGCCCCCCAGAAACCCCGCGAAGAAATATATTCCTGCGGATATGATTGTTTAATAGGAATTTTGTCTCAGGAACATATCAGTCATCCTGAGCATGCTGGGAAAATTTTCCTTCACAACAGTGCAATCACATTAAAATACTTGATATTTTCACCTTGACAAAATACATTACTGACCATTTTATAATAATTTAGAAATAGATTTATTTTTGACACACACAATTTAGAAATGTTTTGTTTTAGACAAAGTTGCGCTTTAGGCGCAAGTAGATTGCGTATGGACGTTTGGCCGGAAGCTAGAATTTTACTTTGTAACGTCTTAAATACAAAGTTCTGGCATGAAACTCCAGATGGTGCAGGCTAATAAGTCCTTTTACTCACCTGTTCATAATCACATCGTTATCTTTAGGTTGCAGCTGATTGGTTCCTGCTGTATCAGTAGCCAATGAGCTCGCTGCTCAACCCTCAAATACTTGGGTAGCACCTTCTAATGTTTACTTGGGTAAACCCTCCACTTTCCCCAGCTCCACCTGTATAGATCTGCAACGGGTAAGTCATGTACCCTATATAGTACAGAAGCAGCATGTCTTACTTGTTCTCAGCAATGTGTCGTGTATGTTTTGGCAGTAGCAAGTCCCGTACTGATAACAGTATAATAGCAGCAGAAGTGTAGCAGATCTATTCCACCAAAATCAAACATATCAACATTGTTATATCCATTACCATGCCAATCACTCCAAGAGTTGTCATGAGAGAAATATGAATATTTTTCTTACTCAAACACATCGATTCACTTCAGAAGGCCTTTATTAACCCACCGGAGCCGTGTGGAGCACTTTTATGATGGATGGATGCACTTTTATGAACTTCAAAACAGAAACAACCATTCACTGCCATTATAAAGCTTGGAAGAGCCAGGACATTTATTTAATATAACGCTGATTGTATTCGTCTGAAAGAAGAATGTCATATACACCTAGGATGACTTGAGGGTGAGTAAATCATGGGGTAATTTAAATTTTTGGCTGAACTATCCCTTTAACCCTGTAACCTAACATGTGAAAAAAAAATTCAGAGGCCCAAACTGAGCAAAAATCTACAATTTGGTGCAACAATAATGCAATGCAATACAATGATGATTGTAGAAATGTAGAAATAAACATTCCTCAAAATCTTGATATTTACATTTTAACATGATTTTTCTAAAAAAAAAAATATGTATGGATAATTAAGTTAACCCAAGTTGCTTCAGTCTTGAAATACTGTATTGCTAACAATATAACATTTATTCATCTTTACTCTATACATTTTTTTACAGATTTGACAGCAAAAAGACCAGAAGGGGGACATTTTTATTTGCATATAACGTATAAACTATCAATCAACATTTCTGAATGACATGTTTGATCATGCTGATAATTTTGTATCCTTAGAAATGTATATAAAATAGGATACAGTAGCCTTTATAGGGTTAATAGCCTTAAAGGAACACTCCACCGTTTTTTGAAATAGGGCTTATTCACCTTCTTTCCTACATTTAGATAGGTGGGCAAACGCATTTTTGTCTCAGTGCATGCATTGTTTTAGTTTGACAGGGTCGGCGCTAGCTTAGCTTAGCACAATGAATGGAATCCTTTGTTGCCAGCTAGCATGTCCTGAGTAAAAGTGATATAAAAAAAATTAAAAACCCACCTAATTACTTCTTGTGGCCTGCGTATTCACAACAAGTACAAATAGTGATGCAGATTAACACTAGACGATTTCCTATGCAGATATTGACTTGGGACTATATTAGGGGGAAGCACAGGTGAAGCACTGCTACTTGGGCGCAGAGATATCACGCCCAAGAAGCAGTGCTTCGCCTGTGCTTCCCCCTAATATAGTCCCAAGTCAATATCTGCATAGGAAATCGTCTAGTGTTAATCTGCATCACTATTTGTACTTGTTGTGAATACGCAGGCCACAAGAAGTAATTAGGTGGGTTTTTAAATTTTTTTATATCACTTTTACTCAGGACATGCTAGCTGGCAACAAAGGATTCCATTCATTATGCTAAGCTAAGCTAGCGCCGACCCTGTCAAACTAAAACAATGCATGCACACAGGGAGACTGCAAATGCAAAAATGCATTTGCCCATCTATCTAAATGTAGGAAAGAAGGTGAATAAGCCCCATTTCAAAAAAGGTGGAGTGTTCCTTTAACTTTAACAGTTAAAGCTCCTGCTCCTTTAATTTACTACTTAATTCAACTCAGGTTTCCAGGTTTCAAAAATGTTCTGATATTTGCTGTGGGAGAAAAAGGCACAAAAAAAAGGTCCAAACCTTTAAAAAAAAAAAAAAGAAACCTTTATTAATAACCTGTATTTGGTCCAGATAGGAGTCAGTCACGGCTTTGAAGAAAAAGAAAGATGACAGTTGTTCTCTGGGTGATTGAACTGGTTGCAGGTGAACTAAGTCTTCATGTCTGTTATTTCTTGAAATCTCCATTCCTGCCAAATAGATTGTTTCATTTCATTTGCCAGCACAATTTTGCTCTAAGGGCAGAGTGGGGATTCATGGCACTGGTGAAATAGCTCGTGTGAAATGAAGACATTCAAAAATCTTGTCCCCATTGACATGCATTTCAATACCGCCACTCTAATAAATCTTGCATTTTAACTAGCCAGCATCCTCTAAAATTGATTTGAGATGCATAAAAGAAGCCCTTTTTCCATGACGCGCATGACAAGTGATTGACAAAAAACAAAACAAATGCATAGATTTGAGATTCCAGACGGGTCCTTCGGCCTGCTTCGCCTGCCATCTGAATTGCACACGTCTCATGGACTGTTTGACACGCGACAGCGATTCACAGGTAGGGAATCCAAATAGTCCCTTCCTGTCAACATAATGTGTTTGGGAAATTAAACTCTGAACTCTTTCTGCATTGGAGGGATTCGTCTTTCATGATCTTTTCATCTTACAGATTTTATCTTTTCAGGGAGTTGTCAATTCCAGTCTTCAGTATAAAGTGAAAATATTCAGTTTTAACCCATTTCCATCTGATCTGACCAATACAACATTTTGTTAGTTTAACATTGGTTAATCTAGTCATATTAAAGGTACACTATGTCACTTTTTTTTGTTCAAATACATTGTCAATACATGAAGAGTCCTTCTCTCAAAAATTTGTTTTTTGTCTCACCTTGATTCACTATGGTAAGCCACTATAAGTGTTTATATTTTAGACCTGTTGGGATGGTTTTTGTGGGAAAATTGCGTACATACGTCAGTTGCCCGTGTGTGTGTTGTCATATCAGTTAATAGAGAAAATGTGCTCCTCCTACTTTGACATGTGTCTGGTGTGTGAGTGGCAGAGGTTAGTTGTCACAACAAGTGAGAAAGTTTGGCTAAATCCCCGACCTCCGGAGAATCACTTGTTTTAAACAGACACCGAACAGATGAGAGTCTGCTGGAAAAAAGAGAATGTGACAGAGCTCGTAATAAAACATGAATCAACATTGGCTTGGCTTTTCGGGGATGGCGATGGCAAGGGATTTGAAATATTGTAAAAGAGTCGCGGAGATGATGGTGTTTTTATAACTCAACAGGTGAGTAGGGTATTTTAATGAACAGATAAATTGCCATAGTATGCCACACTCTAACAGAGTTCATTGTAAAGCATTATCTATTGTGAAGAGTCATTTAATGATGGTTGTTGTAGCGCTATGCTAGAATTTATTATCAAGTGTTTATAATGTGTAAAGCTACAGTAACGTCTCAGCTTGGATCCTTTCCATCTAAACTGGTTATATCTGTTATAAGCCTAGTAATGAATGTTTTATAAGCAGTAGGATAACATATTCATCTGCAAAATCATGCAGAGCTGAAACACAACAAAAACAATGTTCTTCAGCAAAAGGCATGCAGTTTTGTTTTTTAATCGCTAGAGGGCCAACAGTTACTTAATGTACCTTTCAATGCTATTACTGTGCAATTTTCTTTTACCACATAACACACATTTTCGATTACCTGATTAAATATTTACAGTTCATCTCCAGGCAGTAGCTAAAGAGGTAACAGCATTTCACCTGTTTACGTGCTGAAGCCAGAGATATATGTGATTTATGGATTAGCTTAAATGCCAGCTGCAAGTTAATAGCTACACATTTTTAATAAAGTTAGAGGCAAACATAAATCCACCTCAGAAGTATTTATTTCTAACACTGCCCTGTAGCAAAAAGCTACACCTGCTGTGCATTTGAAGCCATGAATCCACTGTCTGCACATCCTTTTGCGCTCTCTCTCTCTCTCTCTCTCTCTCTCTCTCTCTCTCTCTCTCTCTCTCTCTCTCTCTCTCTCTCT